>WNWK01029841.1:0-24017 GCA_009830355.1 Cherax destructor
CTCTCAGAGCTCCACAAGGCCTTGTGTCACCCAGAGTTACACCTGTATCATTTTGTTAAATCTAAGAATATGCCCTACTCAGTGGAAGAGGTGCGACAAGTGATCAGATCATGCAGAGTATGTGCAGAGTGCAAGCCAAACTTTCACCAGCCAGAGAAAACTCATCTCATAAAAGCCGAGACTGAATATAGATTTCAAAGGACCTCTACCAAGCATAAACCAGAATAGGTATTTCTTAACATAGTAGATGAATATTCTAGGTTTCTTGTGTTCTCGTAAATATGACTGCTTCAACTGTCATCAGTTGTCTTTCCCAGTTATTCGCATTTTTGGTATGCCGGCCTATATCCATTCATACAGGGATCCTCGTTCGCAGGTAATGAACTTCAGGAGTTTTTGGCTAACAAAGGGATTGCTTGCAGCAGAACAACAAGCTACAACCCTCAAGGCAATGGTCAAGTGGAGCGGTTCAATGGTACTATGGAAGTCAGTTACAATGACACTGAAATCTCGCAATCTACCGGTTCAACACTGGCAGACTGTCTTACCTGATGCCCCTTCACTCTATTAGATCATTGCTGTGCACAGCTACTAATGCTACCCTGGAGACTCTTCAACTATTCACGTCGTTCCTCTACGGGAGCCTCCATGCCCACCTGGTTATGTCACCCTGGACCCATTCTCCTGAAGAGTCACCGTAGGATGAACAAGACGGATCCTTTAGTGGAAGAGGTAGAGCTCCTACAAGCTAATCCGCATTATGCCCACATTCCGCTACCAAAATGGTGAAGAGACTACTGTATCTACAAGACACTTAGCCCCAGTTGAAACCAATGTTAGTGGAATCTCAAGATACACCAATAGATGTTGCAAAGATGCTTCGGTTTCTCCAGGAAGCCTTTTTCAGGCTACCCCTATTGAAATAGAGGACGCCGCTCCAGCAGATAGTCAAACCCGCTAGAAAATACCGAACCCGGTGAAGAGGCTCAAGGGCTACGAAGGTCTGGACGTACACGTCACCCACCTAACCGTTTGGAGGATTACTGTATCTGATATTTTAGAAGGGGGAGATTGTAGTGATACCTCTCTTGTGGGGAGCCGCAGCAGGACACAATACTGCACCACCTCAGGGGCCCCTTACAATAACAACAAACAGTACAGCGATGGCCCAGCATGGCGTGTGGTCTCTCTCTTACACAGATACATTCGTGATGCAGATTACATGGTAAGCTTAAATATGTCGCCAGTAGCTATAGCTTTTCTGAGGACATATGCACCTTACATCACCTGTCCTGCAGCAGCAGTCATTAGATGTATTTTCTTCTGTTGCAGACATGTACCATGGATTTTGTGTTCAATAAAGCCTAGGAATAAGGCCTGTGTTTTTATCACAACAATCCACTCTCACTATTCTCCCTTCACCACACTCCTCCCACGCTAACAATTGAAAAGGGCTGGACATCTTTATCACAAAAGCCACCCCCTCCCCTTTTAACCTACATGACGATCCTGCATATACATCAAAACCATCCAAACGCAGGTCCCTGCCAATCCTATAATTATGTTCTTGCATAAAACCTACGTCAACACCATATCGTCTCAACGTCACCTGAACCCACTTCCTCTTTACTTCCGCCCTCAAACCGTTCACGTTTAATGTTACACCTCTGAAAACGGCAATGAAGGTTTACCTCTCGACCTTACTGGATGCTTCATCTCCATGGGCCCCGAACCCTCTACCTTAATAACACCTTTCCCACCCTTTGGACCCTCTTTGAATTTCATTCCACCCTTACCCCTCTTCGACACATCCACTAAGGTCTTCTTACAGGATCTTTGTGCCGGTGTCAATATATCCTCACTGCCCGACGACGTCACAGATCTTTTCCTAGATTCACCCACCACTTCCATACCAGGACTACAGTCCATCTCATGCACCTCCACACTCACAACCTCACATAATAAACCCTTTCGCCCTCTTTATCCACTTCCACAGACCTCTCAACAACAACATCTCCTCCACATCAGGTATCATACTCAACACAGGCAATGTCTCAGCTATTATATCCTCCAGCACACCATCCAAGAATATAGGTGGGCTGACCTCTTCACTCCCGCTCCCCCGCATCCTCAAGGTCGCATACCTCCGACACCACAGGAAGGAGGGTAGCACACGTCCCACACTGCTCTCCACAATTTAGGGAAGATTCCTGCACGACCGGCCGACTTCCACCCCATCCACCATCTGAAAAATTTCTGTTGCTCATCCACATGCCCTTGCTGCTCCCTCTTAGGACAATTAACCATATGCCCCAGGCACCCAAACTCTACATGTCCATTGCTGTCCCATATACGTCACATAAACCTGTGTCCTGAAGCCCAGCATCAGGACGTAAGACGTATGGGCCATCGAGAACATCTTCAAAGAGAAAGACCCTTTGCCACCTACCCACAACAGCAGAATGCACATTTCATACTCCTTGAAGACTGCCATCAGATCCGTGGCATCTGCCTCAAAGGGTACATTTCGCACCTCACCCAAGTGAAGGACTTTGAGACATCCCTCAACCTACTCCAAACTTGAATTCACGACACACACCGGTCTTGAAATTCATCCACCAGCCGCTTGTACCAGTGGGCCGGCGCAACGAATCCCGGTTCATACCATTGATGGCCACACCATACATCCTCAATGTTCAGCTGGTAAACATCCTGTAGCACCATAGGTAAAACAGTGGCCACCGTGCTCGGGCTTAATGCTCCTTTCACAATCTCCAGACAGATCGTATTCACCCGTCGTCTAGCTGCGGCCATCATTGGTGAAAAAAGTTTTGCACTCACTCTTATTTCAGCTCCCACATGCTTAATGTTCAAGCCCCATGCACACAAAACTTCTTTTACTCCTCCTTGCATTCTTTCATAGGATGACTTCTACTCATCTTTCCCTCCACTACAGATTTATACATCCTCCAAGTCATTCTACTTTAATCCATTCTCTAAATGACCAAACCACCTCAACAACCCTCCTCATCCTCTGAATAATACTTTTAGTTACTCCACACCTCTTCCTTATTTTATACTATGGATTATAAGCATAATATTTACGCACATATTGCCCTTAGACACATCTCCACTGCCTCCAGCCTCCTTCACGCTGCAGCATTCACAACTCATGCTTCACACCTGTATAACAGCATTGGTTCCACAATTCTTTCATACATTCCTTCTGTGCCTCTGTGGAATTCGAGGAGTATGTTGCAGTTTGTCCGGCACATGTCACACTCCCCATATAAGCTGCCCCGACCAGCAAACTGGGTGCTAAGAATTTAACAATCAATCAGATATGGAAAACTTAAGAAATTAAAACTGCATCAAAGTATACGACAAATTCTAACGATACAATAGGAGCGAAAAAGTAATGTGAAGGACCTGTGAGAAGTCAGAGGATCTCGACTTCAAAGACTACAACAATGTATCACTGCATCTGCTAGAAAAATGAGAGGATGTATAATGAGAACCTTCAAAACTAGATGCAAGCCCATGATGATTCTCTTAAATCCTTTTCTCTCTAGGCTGGAATACTGCTGTAAACTAACTGCCCCTTTTTAAGGCATGGGAAATTGCTGTCATGGAGAGTGTACAAAGAACTTGCAATGTAAACCGAAGGTGAGTTCACAGCAGTCAAATGTTAAAGAGCTATATTGCAAGGATAAAGGTCTTCGCTCATTGGAAGGAGGACAAAAGTGTCAACTTTAAGGATAGGGAGTTCTTGAGCCTGCTGCTCGAAAATGTCATCACCACATGTCTGGAAATTCCGTTGGGCAATGTGTGGGGCAAAATGACAGAACCACAACAAGAATTGAGGGAATGGTGCTTGTCAATAGTAACAGGAGCAGAATCTATGGTTGTAAGAAGAGAAAGATCGCGAGCTTGGCCAGCATTCTGGGCCGTGATGATGCGAGTGCTGCTCTTGAGAGCGTGAAATGAGATGTCTTTACCAACATGGCGTAGCAGAGCTTTACCAATACTATGGTCTGAAAGATAGGTATTAGGAGAAGTCGGTCGCAGAGTAAAAACTTTGTCCATTGAGTAGTTTGAAACAGAGAGTTTAAGGGAGTGCATGACGAGCTGGTCGTTTCTGAGAAGAACAAGAGAAGCGTCGAATCGTCATTGTGGGTCTTGGTCCATTGGGTGTGGGACCGGGGTGGTCCGATGGGGGACGGGAGAGCGATTCGAAAATTGCCGCACGTCGAGGAGAAGCCGGAATCAAGGTCAGAGAAGAGCGGTCAAATTTTCGAAAGGGCCAGTCAGGGGCCCTGGTACCTGAAGCAGGTGACGAACCAGCACCAGCAAGAGGTACAGGGGCATGAGAGGTGTCCAAAGAGTTGTCCATTAACGAGGCAGGGTCAGTACTGGGTGCGGTATCAGGAAGGGGCCCGGGGTAGTGGGTTCATGGATTGGGTCAGCCATGTATTAGTTCTTTCTTTTTATTTTTAAGAAAAAAAAGAAAGAAGAAAATAAAATAAAAATAAAAAAAAGAATAAAAAAGGGGAACATGGAGGAATAGCTCCCAGGAGGAATGAAAGGAGCGAAATCCTCTCCGCGCCCAAGAAGACATCAACACCGCAAGTAGTGCAGATGCTGCATGGAACCCGTGCCATACCCTACCCTTCATGCCAGTAAACACTCCGGGATAGCACTCACATCCACCGAGCCATCTCGGCGGACAAAAGAGAGGCGCGGATATCTGCCAAAAAAGCATACCGCCTTCGCTACCACCCGGAATCCGAAAGGTGGCCTCCAGAGATACACCCGTCGCCCGAAAGATACCCAAGGCCACCTCCCGGTGACCGGAGAGGATCGGGACATCCCAGGCGATCCAGATTCCATGGCAAACTACACCACCGCCAAGGACCTCAATGGAATGGATGGACTACGATATCTTCCCTACCTAGGAACTAGAATGCCTGAGGAGAGAAGCTCCCAGGGTAAAACTGGGAAGGAAATAAGGGAGGGATGAAGGGAGGAGGGGGAGGAGGAAAGGGAAAAGGGAGGATGGGGAAGATGGGAAAAGGGAGGGGGATTGGGGTAGTTAGGTTCGGTCTGAGGAAGAAGACCAAGAGGTCCAATTCCTCAGACCGATAGCCTCTTTACCGCGACAAGGAGCCCCCCTTAAAGAGGTGTGTGTGTGTGAATTTTCATCTGCGCTGCCTCCTGGGGTGATCTCTGCTAAAGCATTGTTTGCTATATTCCTCCATTTTAGGTGTCTATAGTTGAAATCTCGTAGTAGTAAGAAGTTTGGGGCAGGAGTTGGGAGATTTTCTAGACAGTGGTCAATTTTCAAAAGCTACTCCTGGAATTGCTGGGAAGTTGCATCTAGAGGCTTTTGGTTTTCAATCTTTACCGCCAAAACTTCAACTACATCATTTGAGGTGTTTAGTAGTTCTGAGCAAATGAGCGACTCCGTGACGATACATGCCAACCCCTTCTTGTTGCCTGTTTAGTCTGTCGCATCTGAATAGGTTATAACCTGGGATTCATATTTCTTTGTCATAATGATCCTTAATGTGGGTCTTGTGAATGCCGCAAACATTGCATTTGACTCTGTGAGCAGTCTCTTGATGTAAGGAATTTTGTTATTTTTTGAGGGCTTTAGACCCTGTATGTTTGCAAAGACAAATGTCGTTATATTGGTGTAATTTAAGGGGGTAGACGATGTTCTCTGATTTTAGTCTAGGGATCGCGATATTGATGAATTACTTCTTGGACTCAGCGGTTTAGTGCCTTCAATTTAGTTCTTAACAGAGCATGAAGTAGACAAATTTTCTTTCCTAGATGTTTTAATCCATCTTGTTGAGAGGAATACAGGAAGTCAACTAATGTGTTGTCATACATTCACTATTATTCCAGTCATGAATCCTAGGGTTAAAAGGAGTGTTTTCCTTACAGTGTTCTTGAGAGTTTTATATATTTGCAGTTCGGATTGTTTTGATGACAAAATTAATAAGATATACAACATAACCACTAAACTGAGTCACAAAATCGTAATGACACGATTGCAAACTAACCATACCACCTGACCGTGGGTTTGAACCCCACCCGTGGTATGGTTTGTTTCACTAAACTGAGATATCCTAGAGATTTTACTGAGAAGGCTTTTTTTTTGGCAGCTAAGAAGACTTTCGACAGGACTGAACCAAGGAAAGTACTTTCCAGGAAAAAATATGTTTGTTTTTGTCTTACAATGAGAATCTGGTCATCCTGCATGATGTATTTAAAAAGCTCAAGAACATCATGAACATTAGGTCAGTGAAGCAGAATTTGATTAAGAGTACATACACCTTTGAACATGGTTGTGTTTACAAGATTCCATGCACACTGTTTATTTTCATATGATGGGCACAGATAAGCCACTTGAAATCAGACTAGCTCACCATTAGAATTCTATAAGAACAGCCCAGGAGTCTTATGCAAACTTTAATCACAGAACTTGCAGTCATCTGCTGGGGTGAGCAGCTGGTCAGGTCTTCCTACCCAATACTATTTCCATTATGAAGAGGAACGTTATATAGCGCTGTATGACCCTTGTGGTTTAGTGCTTCTTTTGATTATAATAATAATCTCATATATATACGTAATTCAAATTATGGGATGTTCAGACTAGAGAGCTATTTAGGTAAGCAAGAATATGCCCCTGTTAGCATTCAATTTCTTGTTTCTTTTCCAGGGTAGACCATGATAGAAAGTTCTATCAGTTATTGCCTTGTTGCTTGTTATTATCAGAATCGCAAAATCATAAACTATGCGTCATTCATTAGTGTCTTAGAAACAGTAACTGTCAGTTCCTCAGGAAATGATTGGCACAATTTCTCATTTGACATAAGTCATGTACAAGATAAACAAATCCCACATCAGAACAGTGCTGTTCTAAGACCAATGACAACTCACTTTTCTGATTTTCATGACTTCCAAAACTTATAATTTATTTTTGTGTAAATTTTTAGGAAGAGGCGATAAGGAAGTTGCTGGGACATCTCAACAATAAATGCTCAGCAAATGTCAACATAAATAAACAGGTAGGAGACTCCTTCCCTTCTCCCCTCCCCCATCCAATGAAATTTATATAGTAGGGCCCCACTCATACGGCAGGTTAAGTTCCAGGCTACCAGTCTAAGCATCCTCAGACTGGTTCTCTACATATAACTGCACTCTGATGGTCTGGAGGTGAAGTGGAAATGAGTCTTGATGGGAATCGTAGTGGTTACGATTCAGCTGGGCATTATAAGCGGTGAACATAAAGGGCTTTCTGTACAAGGGGCTCAGACGCTCCTAACTGACGCCTGAACTGACAAACGTCAACTGTCAAGCGCGCGGGTCACACTGGGTGACAAGTAACACGAGGTGCTACACTGGTCTGGGCACAGAACATACTGTGCTCCACACACAGCTGTGCTCAAGACCACACAGGACACACGGAAAACTGCCACGCACGGAGGGCCCGGGTTCAATTCCTGGCGGGGCCAAAACATTTCGAAGTGTTTCGTTACACACATACACCACACACACACACACATACATACAACAGGCCTAGTGTCTAATCGACATGTGCCTAGGACAAAATGGTACCTAACACACCTACTGCACTTGTGGTACAACATGGCTTACTAGCAAATGACGCTTTTCTGTGCAAAAATCGACACTAAGCCATACACAAACATGTGAGAACACTGATCGAGAGGAATTAATTAACACGTCATATATCTTCTCTCAATCTTGTCGACAACACTGAAAATAAAATGCTCACAGTGAACCTAGAACACACGTGACATCGTGAGGTGATGTCATAGGGTGACATGGCGAGGTGACATCAGCAGACGTCCCAAGGTGACGTCATAAAATTCAGTCCAGAACTTTCCGCCATATGCGGGCAGCAGACCACAGCATGGCTTGGGAGGTCTGGCTTGGTAACCCACGTGGCTTCGTCCACACCACACGTGGCTTGTCTCTATGTGGCTTCGAGTGACCTCAGGCACTTGGATACACAGCTCTGGCAAATTCACACTGAATTCATAGAAACAGCAGAGGGAGTGAGACGGTGTGTGTGATGGAGTGAGGTGAGCGTGGGGTGAGGTGAGCGTGGGGTGAGCATGAGTGAGTGAGAGCGAGGAACTCTGACCTGCTTCCTCTTCCCTACCCACAAACTCAGGGACAAACACTCTCACTGGACGCAGAAATCACCACAAACTCACCTCTGACTTGCTGAATTAGCTGTGCTGAGCTGTACAACAACAGCAGACCATACCAGTAATGCTGAACACGTGACTTGAGATTGAGAAACAGCGTGGGATCCTCTGGCATGGAGTTACATGTTCACTTATATTTCTTGAAGAAATTCGACAAATTTCGGCCTGGAACCTGCTTGTACTTGTGTCTGGATGATGAGACTTGCAGACACATCAGGATAACTCATTGAGAGACAGATGCTTCTTGTATGGGTGATGAAGACAACTCCATTCCCCTTCCTTTCCTCTCTCTGGGCAAACACACCTGTTGCGAGGGAGGCACCGCTGTTACCATTTATCTACAAGGTTAATTGGGTCGTAGTTGCAGGCGGGGTAGCAATGAAAATGGAAATAAAATGTGAATTTTAATTTGAAAAGGTATTCATTTTACTGATGGGGAACATAGACAACCAGTGTAAAGAAACATGCCCAATGTTTCTACCCTCACTGGGAATCGAACCCAGACACTTGCCAAGTGAAGGGAGAGCTTTAGCCACCAGGTAACGGGGCACTTAAATTTGAAATAAACATCGTTTTTCGTATTATAACAGAGGTAGTTAGTAGTTTAACAGTAATTGAATTTTCAGTTGAGATAAAGTATTTACATATTGAGATTGAAACATTTATATTTTTGAAATAATGCTTAAATAATTGGGCAATCGTAAAATATTTGGAAATGAAAAATGGTTATAACTGACCATAATTTTTAAAGGGGTGGACCGGTAAGCCAGCGGAAGGCCTCGGTCAGATGACCAAAAGCTCCAACGGCGGGTCATCATCTGACTAAGACCCGCGTCAGGAAACACTTGTACTGTTTCCTGACGAACCTTACCTAACCTAACCTATTTGGTAATTTTTTGAGTTGCTGGTGGTGATAATATATAATGTTTGTGTAGTTTTGGGAAATGAGGTGATTTTTAACTAGTCTTAAATTAGTGTGCAGGTAGGGGTTCTTTTGTGTGTTCAGGCAATGAATTCCAGATTTTTGGACCTTTTATGTGCATAGTATTTTTGCATAGGGAGAGATGGTCACGAAGGATATCAAAGAGTGTTTTGTGCCTTGTGTTATGCTTGTGCATTCTGATGTAGTTCTCAAGAAGGAGTTTAAGAGGAGGGTTAATATTGGAGTATAATGTTCTGTGTATGTAGTAGGCACAATAATATGAGTGAATATTTTGTATGTTAAGTAGGTTTAAGCTCTTAAATAGTGGTGGAGTTTGTAATCAATTGCACAGCAGCTTTTTGTTATGTTATTAAAG
Source organism: Cherax destructor (assembly GCA_009830355.1). NCBI lineage: Eukaryota > Metazoa > Arthropoda > Malacostraca > Decapoda > Parastacidae > Cherax > Cherax destructor. The sequence goes on from WNWK01029841.1 coordinate 9,542, forward strand.
GTTTAAGGTGATTTGCTGTGGTTGAACCCCATGCACAAATACCATAGGTGAGGTAAGGGTAGATGAGAGAGTGGTATAGAGCAAAAAATGCCATTTGGGGTACATAGTACTGTATTTTAGAAAGGATGCCTACTATTGTGGAGACTTTCTTGGATATATGCTGTATGTGAGTCTGATATTTAAGACAGCAGTCAAGTTGGAGACCTAGAAATTTGCCATCAGTGTGTCTTGAAACGGGGGAACCACTTATCGATATGTTTAGCTGAATATTTGCAGTTGTGTTTCCAAACAGCATGAAGTAAGTTTTGTCTACAATGAGAGTGAGCTCGTTGATTGTCATCCAAGTAGATATTTTTAGTAGCTCATCATTTACAGTGTCTCTAAGTATAGTTGGGTTTGGGCGAGAGAAGACATAAGTAGTGTCATCTGCAAAATGAGCCAGAGAAGGCTAAACCTTGACATTTTATGACACATTGATATTTTTGCCTGACTTTGAGGCTCAATCAGCATGTCAGTTTAAAAAAATGTAAATCCATATTAGTTCCATTGGATTAAGCAGAAGAACCTGTGTAAGACTGAAAAGTTTCATTTATTTTGGTAGGAAGAGTAAGAAATTATTTTGATTGAAAATTGCTGAAATTTCGTAGGGTTATGGTACATGGTCCTCTTCAAGGGGGGCTCCTTGGCATGGTGAAGAGGCTCTTGGTCTGAGGAATAGGACCTTTTGGTCTCCTTTCTCAGACAAAACCTAATTACCCCCCAATCTTTCCTCCCCTATCCCAACTTCCCCATCCTCCCTTTTTCCTTTTCCTCCTCCTCTCCTCCTCATCCCTCCCTTATTCCCTTCCTGTTTTTAACCTGTGGGATTCTCTCCACAGGCATTCTGGTTACTAGGTAGGGGAAAGGGTACCGTGGTCCATCCCATTCCGTTGAGGTTCTTGGCGGTGGTGTAGTTTGCCGTGGAATCTGGATCACCTGGGGATGTCCCGATCCCTCTCCGGTCTCCCAGGGGGTGTCTTTCGGGCGATGGGTGTATCTCTGGAGGCCACCTTTCGGATTCTGGGGGTGGTGGCCGAAGGAGGTATGCTTTGTGGCGGGTATCCGGCTGCCCTCTCTTTTGTCCGCTGAGGTGGCTTGGTGGATGTGAGGTTGCTATCCTGGATTGCTGGTTTACTGGCATGAAGGGTAGGGTATGGCACAGGTTCCATGCCCCATCTGCACTACTTGCAGTGCTGAGGTCCTCTTGGGTGCGGAGGATTTACACCCCTTTCATTCCGCCTAGGAGCTATTCCTCCACGTTTTCCCCTTTTTTTATTCTTTTTTTTCTTTTTATTTTCTTTTCTTTCTCTAAAAACAACAAAACAAAAAGAAAGAAGTAACCTAACCATGGACGACCCAATCCGTGAACCTACAACTCCCGGGCCCCTTCCTGTTACCGCACTCTGTTCTGACCCGGCCTCATTATCGGACCACTCTTTAGACACTTCCAATACCCCTGTACCTCTCGCTGGTGCCAGTTCGTCACCTACTTCAGGTACCAGGGTACAGACCGGCCCTTTTGATATGTCTGACCTTCGCCCTTCTCTGACCTTGCTTCTGGCTTCTCCCTTTATAGTGCAGCAATTTTCAGGTTGCTCGCCCGTCCCACAATGGACCAATTCTGGTTCCACATCTAAATGCCCAAGACCCTTACTTGATGATACTTTGTTACTTCCTTCTCATGCATCTCAGAAACGACCAGCTCGTCACACACTATATTTCACACTACACAATGGACTAAGTTTTTTACTCTAAGACCGACTTCTTCTACTACCTATCTTTCCGATCATAGTATTGGTAAGGCACTCCTGCGCCATGTGGGCAAGGACATTGCCTTTCATGCTCTCAAAAGTGGCACACGCATCATTACGGTCCAGAATGCTGACCATGCTCATGACGTTTCTCGTCTTACATCCAAAGATGCTACTCCTGTCACTGTTGAAAAACATCATTCTCTCAACACTTGTAGTGGCACTGTTATTCTACCCCATACCATTGTCCAACAGAATTTCCAAAACTATGGTGATGACATTCTGGAGCAGCTTGAGTTCCACTTTTGTCCACTTTTGACACTTTTGTCCTCCCTGCCTGCCAGCAAAGACGATATCCTTGCAATATTGCTCGCTTAACTTTCGACTGCCGTGAACTTCCGCCCTCGGTCTACATTGCAGGTCACCATTTACAAGTTTGAAAGGTGATCCCTACACTGCAACAGCTGGCGTTTTGGTCATCGGGCAAAATATTGCAGGTCCATTGCCGAATGCCCAGTCTGTGGTGCCAACGACCATGCCAATCCTTCTTCTAGTCTACCCCCCTCTTTCCTTAACTGTCGTGAGGCGCATCCATCTTATCCTCGCCATTGTCGGGTTTACCTAAATGAGTGGGAAATTTGAAGAGGCGGAAGGCTTCTCATATGCTATGGCTGTCTCTCATCTACGCATTCAAGGGAGACTCCCCCATATTTCCTATTCTCGCATTGCTAAACGCCCCCTCACTTCTGGGGTCCCAACTCCCGTGGCTTCCTCTGTGGTTGTCCCATCCTCAGTCACCCCTGTCTCGAATTCTTTTGCTGTTCTTGGCTCCAAGGTTCCTACCTCGGCACAACATACTGTCCTCACCCGTTCCTCTACTCACTCGCACAGTTCTGTGTCTACACGCCCTCGTCCAACACCTCCTCCTCACCACCACTCTTCTCAGAAGTCCGGCAAAAAAAAACCATTGTTAAAATCTCCTCTCTCCCCTCCTTCCCTTCTCCATCCTGCACATTTTTCCTTCCCAGGTTCTATGCCTGGTTTCTCATCTCGAACTAGTTCTGTTAAGTGTGTGGAGGTTCATCCTGCTCCTCGTTCGATACCTTAATCCCCTGTCCCCTCCCAAGTTTCTTCCTCTACTGCCCCTTCCCAGAAGTAAATACTCACAGATCTAAATGGATTGTGAAAACATGCAATTACATTAAGTTTTACAACCTGCATGAATTGTATCACTGTAGGCAACAAGAGCATTTCACCCCTCCATGGAAGATGTGTTCATTTAATATCACATACCTGCAAGTCCCTCCCAAGAAGCTCATTGCTAGTAATCCCTTCCTTAAATCACTTGTTAAAGCAACTGCTCAAGAAGAAATTTATCGCCTAGCTGGTAGTAATAAGTTATCTCAAGTTATATACACTGATGGATCTAAACAGGAGTCTTCTGGCAGGGCTGCATCTGCTCTGGTTGCCACCTCCCTAGTTAAGAACAATAATAATTTTTGAACTAGGCATAAGAATTAACAACTGGGCGTCTACACTGCAAACTGAATTGTTTGCAATCCTTATGGCACTAAAGCTAACTTATGACACTGAGCTTGACTCTATCATCATTACTGATTCTATGTCATCATTGAAGGCTCTTGACTCCTATAATGACTCTAACAGCATGCTCATTGGAGAAGCCAGGTATAGATACTCAAAAATCCGGGACAAAGGAATTAAAGTACATTTGCTATGGATTCCGTCACACATTGGATTACTCCTTCATGATAAAGTTGATATGTTAGCCAAGAAGAGCACCCATAAGGAGAATGTAGAATATAACTTTGGTATATCTGTGTCTAGCATTAGGAATAATATTAGGAGAGAAATAAATAATGAAAATGATAGCTATAGGAATGCAGTTAGAAGCCTGAGTAGATCTATAACCCACTATGATAACATGAATGTAGATAAGTATGTTTATGGAGCAACTTGCAATGTGAACAGACTGACTGATGTTGTAGTGGCCAGGCTTCGGCTTGGCTACAAGTACTTCTGGCAGTTTGGGAGATACACAGATGATGATCAAACTAAATGCAAATTATGTGATCAGGCATATGGTCACTGTCTTGAACACTATGTGCTGAATTGTCCACTTATTGAGGAATATAGAGATAGACAGTATAATAACCTATGTGACATGTCAAGATATCTTATTAGTGAAGGTAGGATACCACTTATTCTAAGCAAATTTCCTAAATTTGCTTGTAACAGATAAGTGAACTGTAGATATAAATCCAAATTAATTTCCATGAACGTGCCTATCTGTGCTCATGATAATGCGAGCACAGATGGGCATGTTTGTGGAGCAACTTCAATGTGAACAGACTGACTGATGTTGTAGTGGCCAGGCTTAGGCTTGGCTACAGGTACTTCTGACAGTTTGGGAGACACAGATGATGATCAAACTAAATGCAAATTATGTGATCAGGCATATGGTCACTGTCTTGAACACTATGTGCTTAATTGTGCACTTATTGAGGAATATAGAGATAGACAATATAATAACCTATGTGACATGTCAAGATATCTTATTCATGAAATAAGATACCTGCTTGTAACAGATAATTGAAATGTAGATATAAACCCAAATGTACAATTGTTAACCCCTTTGGGGCCTAGTGCCTAGGCCTTTTGTGTATCCATATGCTCTTGCGCTACCGTCCACAGGATGGATATGGGGTGCACAATAAACTAGCCACTTCGGTGGCAAAATCTAAATCTAAATCTACCAGGTCGCTCCCACTCCTGTCCCTTCCCAAACCCCTTCGACAGTTTTCTCTTCCATTTCCTCACCCCCTACTTTAGTACAGTCCATAGTCTCCCCGATTGTTGCTCATCCCCCTTCTCCTTCCATCTCTAATGTGGTCCCACATCCTGCATCTTTGTCTTCTGAAACGCTGGAAGCTATCGCAGAATATATTACGGAGACTGGAACGTTGATGAACACCACTCCACCTCCAGTTCCTCCTCCTACCTCATCTCTGTCTACACCCTTCCTTCCTTCACAGCATTCCTATTTTTTGCTTCTTACAAGTCTTCTGCTGCCTCCAAACGAGGACTTTTCTAACCCTATTAGTCCATAGATACCTCTACCTTCGATTTGTATCTTTCTCTTCATAAATCATGGCTTATTTGCAGTGGAATATCCGACGCCTCAGGGGTAACTGGGGTGAGCTTCAGGTGTTGCTCTCCCAGTTTTACCCTGTTGGAGTCTGTTTACAAGAACCCAAATTACACTCCGCTGTTATCCATCCCTTCTCGGGCTATGATTTATTATATTCATCGGATCCTTTTTCTGATGGAACCTTTAACGAAAGTGCTCTTCTTATACGCACTGGTATTCCATACCATCAGCTCTTTGTTCATTCTTCTCTACATTACACTGCAGCCTGTATCCACTTGAATAAGTGGTATACACTCTGTTCTTTGTACCTCTCCCCTTCTCGGGCATTGTCTATCCCATATGTTGCTTTTCTGGTTTCTCTCTTGCTGCCACCCCTTCTGTTACTTGGCGATTTTAATGCACACAATTTTCTCTGGGAGGGGGGTCACACTGTGACTCAAACGGCATTCAGTTGGAGGCATTTCTTGCTTCTCTCCCCCTCCATGTTTTAAATACGGGTACTCCCACCCATTTTGATCCTCGAACTCATTCTTTCTCTTGCATCGATCTCTCCATCTGCTATTCCTTCGCTGTCCTTGACTTCACCTGGTCTGTCCTCCTGCATGACTTACATGACAGCGATCATTTTCCCATCATCCTTATGTCTCCTTCGTATTCTCCACCTCCTCGTAGCCTACCCTGGCAATTTGACCGGGCGAATTGGGACCTTTACACACATCTTAATGCTTTTCATTAGGCTCCTTCCTCGTCCTCCATTGATGAGGTTTTACATCTCTTCTCATCCTCCGTCTTAACTGCAGCTTCACATTCTATCCCCCAAACCTTTGGGCAAGCTTTCTCAGAAGTGTGTGCCTTGGTGGTCTCCTGCTTGTGCTTGGGCAGTATGTTTGAAATGCGCTGCGTGGGGTAGGTACCAGTATAACAGAACCACAGAGAGACTCCTTGATTTTAAGCAGAGGAGAGCAATTGCTTACCATGTCATAAGTGACGCTAAATGCACTTGCTGGCGGGATTACGTTTCTACCGTCATTTTGACTTCTTCGATTAGTGAAGTCTGGAAGAAAGTGCGGAAACTGAGTGGTAAATTCTCCCCCGACCCGGCTCCTCTTCTTTGGGTTGCCAGTGTCGATATAGCACACCCTCTTGCCGTTGCCACTGAAATTGGTAATCATCTCGCCTGCATTTCTCAGGGGCTCCATCTATGCCCCTCAATCCTTTCTTCTAAGTCTGCCAGTGAGTTAAAGCCCTTAGATTTTTCTTCTCTCAGAGAAGAATCTTATAATGTGCCTTTTACCCTTCAAGAACTGGAGGCAACACTCTCCGTTTGTCGGCAGCTGGGCCAGACGACAAACATATTCATATGCTACAGTATACATCAGTCAGCTCTTGCAGTCCTCTTATGACTCTTTAATCTTATATGGTCACAAGGAGTTCTTCCCCAGCTGTGGAAGTCTGCTATTGTTCTACCTTTTCGCAAACCGGGTACTGTGGGACATGATACCTCCCACTACCGTCCCATCGATCTTACCAGTGCAGTTTGCAAGGTGATGGAATGTCTAGTTAATAGACGTTTGATGTGGTATTTAGAGATGCACAGTAGTCTCTCCACTAGTCAATATGGCTTTTGTAAGGGCCGTTCTGCCATTGACCCCTTACTGCACTTGGATATGTATATTCGTAATGTCTTTGCTAATAACCTCTCTGTTATCGCCATCTTTTTTGACCTTGAGAAGGCTTGTGACACAACTTGGAGGTATAATATCTTGGCCCAGGCCCACTCCTTAGGCAATCTACCATTTTTCCTTAAGGCCTTAACTGAAAAACATTTCCGTGTCCGGGTTAGTAATGTACTTTCCCCGGAGTTTGTCCAAGCTGAAGGTGTCCCCCAGGGATATGTTCTGAGCACAACACTCTTTCCCCTTTCTATAAATAATATGGCATCTGTTCTCCCATCCAATATTTGGTCATCCCTTTATGTTGATGACTTTGCTATAGCTTGTTTGGGTGCTGACTGTCACCTCATTGCAGTTTTCCTCCAGCATTCCATCAACTGGGTTTCCGATTGGGCCACCACTCACGGGTTTAAATTTTCTAGTGGCAGAACTCATCAAATTACGTTTACTAGACGTTCAGTGGTCTCTGATCATCCATTGTACCTATACGGCTCACGTATCCCAGAACGTGATACAGTCAGGTTTCTCGGCCTCATGTTTGACCGTCGATTGTCCTGGAAACCTCACATTACCTCTCTGAAGGCGACTTGTCATAGCCGGCTGAACCTCCTTAAAACCCTAGCACATCTTTCATGGGGGCTGATCATAGAACTCTGCTTCGCCTGTACTCAGCCCTAATTTTATCGAAACTCGATTATGGTGACCAGATATATTTGGCGCCCTCCCCTGCTACTCTTTCCAGCCTTAATCCCATCCATCACCAGGGATTGTGTTTATGCCTTAGTGTATTTCGTTCTTCCCCAGTTGAGAGCCTCTATGTAGAAGCGAACATTCCATCCTTGTCCGATCGTCGTGATGCACATTGCCTTCACTATTATGTTCGCTCTCATGACCTCCGCAATCCTTCCATGAATAGGATTGTCACAGATGTTAGTAGACGCTATTTATTTGTTCGTCGACCCTGTTTACTTCGTCCCTTTTCTCTTCGTCTACATTCGCTCATCTTCCCTTCAGCTACCACCTTTCTATGTTCATGTGGCATCTCCCTTTCCCCTACCCCCTTGGGAAGTTCCTGCTGTCCATGTCTAATATTTTCCTCTGCCTTGTGTGAAAGCCCAACTACCTATGGTGGCTTCTCGCTCTCTTTTTCTAGACCACTTCTGTTCTCATTCGCATGCCATCGCAGTGTACACTGATGGTTCTAAGTCATCAGACGGCGTCGAATTCGCACCAGTTTTTCCGGACAGCGTCATGCGAGGACATCTATTATCCTCTGCTAGCATATTTATGGCTGAATTGTATGCCTTTTTTGTGACACTTATCCGTATTGCATCTATGCCTGTGTCACCATTTGTGGTCGTTTCAGACTCCCTTAGTGCTTTACAGGCTATCTGAAAATTTGATACACCTCACCCCTAGTTCTTTGTATCCAACTTTGGTTACGCCGTATCTCTAGCAAACACAAAGATATTGTTTTTTGCTGGGTCCCTGGTCAGGTTGACGTACAGGGAAATGAACAGGCAGATACTGCTGCGCGGTCAGCAGCACATGACCTTCGAGTTTCATATAGAGGTGTTCCATTCACGGACTATTTTGCAGTCATTGCTACCCACCTTCGCACCCATTGGCAGCAACGCTGGTTTGACCTGCTAAATAACAAACTTCATTCTATTAAACCGAGTATAGGTTTCTGGCCTTCTTCTTGTCACCAATGTCGAGGTTGGGAGACTACACTCTCCCGTCTTCGCATCAACGACACTCGTCTTACTCACGGATATCTCATGGAGAGGCTCCCTGTCCCTCTCTGTTGTCTGTGAGCATTGTCAGATTCCAGTATCTGTTCGCCGTATTCTGTTGGACTGCCCCACTATCAACGAGCACGCAGAATTTACCTCCAATGTCGTCTTCGCTCTGCGGCTCTTTCTTTACCTTCCCTTCTTGCTGATGGGCCCTCTTTATTCCTGACTCTCTCATTGATTTTTTGACAGCAACTGACTTACTACACAAACTCTGAAGATTATACTTCTAGCTCTTCCCTCAGTCCCTGCTACCTCAATCTCTTACTACCCTCTATCCCTGCACTATCCACTACCCCGCTGTATTCCATCCCCTCCTAATCATCCCTCTCCCTCTTACTACCCATTATCTCTGCATCCTACCCTGCCCCGCTGCGCTGTATAACCCTTGTGGTTTAGCGCTTCCTTTGATTATAATAATAATAATAATAATAATAATAATAAGAATGACCCCTTTCAAGGCAGGCGATATTGATGACCTGGAGAATGAATTTGCACATAAAAATCACTCCTAGATATAACAATGGAAATAAGTCACTCTGTCTGACTTTTTTGGGTTATCCTAGGTTCTCTACACATATGCTGCTATGTATGATAATGTATGTAAATGTATTTGTGTATACCTGAATAAACTTACTTACTTAACATGCATGGGGAGCCACGAGTATGCTAAGAGACAACACAGTAAGTGTCATGGACCCAAGATTGTTCAGCTGCCTCTCAGCATACATAAGGGGGATTACCAATAGGCCCCTGGCTGTCTTCAAGAAGGCACTGGACAGGCACCTAATATCAGTACCTCTTCAGCCGAGCTGTGGTTCATATGTTGTTTTGCATGAGGCCAGTAGTAACAGCTTGGTTGATCAGGCCCTCATGCTCTACAAGGCCTGGTCACAGACCAGGCCGTGAGGGCATTGACCCCTAAAACCCTCTGCAGGTATCTCCCACTATCTTTCAGATCATAGTATAAGCAAGGCACTCTTGCGTTATGTTGGTCAAAATATTTCTTTTCATGCTCTTAAGAGTGGTGCATGCATCGTCACAGTACGAAAGGCTGGCCTGACTCATAATCTTTCCCTTCTTACCTCCATGGATGATATTCCTGTCACAACTCAAAAACACATTTCTCTCAATTCTTGAAGTGGTACCCTAGCTCTGTCTCATACTATTGTTCAGTGTAATTTCCGAACATGTGATGCCTACATACTGGAGCAACTTGAGTTGCAAGACCTCCCTATTCTCAAAGTGGACATTTATGTACTACTTGTCCACGGGCGGAGATGCTTTCCTTGGAGTGTAGCTCACTTAACTTTTGACTGCTGAGACCTTTCATCCTCGGTTTATATTGTGGGACACTGTCTACAAGTCCAAGAGTTGATCCCTACACCACAACAGTGTAGAAATTGCTGGTGCTTTGGCCACCCAGTTTAATATTGCAGGTCCATGGCAGAATGCTTATAACAATTCAACTTGCAGCCTACTTCCCTCTTGCCTTAATTGTAATGAGGCTTATTCTCACAGTTGCCAAGTTTACTTAAAAGAACGAGAAATTCATTGTCTGAAAAAGAAAGAAGGTTTCACATATGGCATGGCGGTATCTTATCTCTGCCTCCAAGGGAGACTTCCATGACTTTCTTATTCTTGAGTTACTAAGAGGCCTCCAACCTCAATGGTACTTCCACGATATCCACTGTGGTCACAACTTCCACAGTCACCTCTGTGTCTAACTCTTTTGCAGTCCTGGACTCAGAGGTCCTGCCTCGTCGCCTCATACTGTCCTTGAATCTTTACTTTCTCACTCGCATGTTTGTGTCTACTAGACCTTCCACAACTACACCTTTCCTTCACCTCTCTACTTCTCCAAAGTTTAAAGTATCCCCAAAGTTCAAATCTATTTTAACCCTTCCTTCACTTATCCTTCCAAAACATTTTTTGTTTCCAATCTCTGTCCCTACTTCTGTACCTCGTACTATCTCTGTTATGGATGGGGAGGTTCATCCTCTCCCTTGTACAGTACCCTCTTCTCCTGTCCCTCAAAAGTTTCTTCCTCTTCTATCACTTCCCAAGTTAACTCTACCCTCTCCTTTTCCCCTTCTTTGGACGTCCATCTTCTCTCCGATCTTTACTCACTCTCCCCCTTCTGTATCTGATGTACTGCCTGCCAGTTCTTTGTCCTCAGAAACACTTGAAGCTATCTCCGAATATATTAAGGAGACAAAACCAATGATGGACACTGATTCACCTCCCATCACTCCTCCTCACTTTTCTAAACCATCTATGCAACTCTTTTTCTTTGCAGCATTCCAATCCTTCACTGCTTACTCGTTTTCCGGTACCTCCACATGTAGACTTTACTAACCCTCCTAGTCCATAGACACCTATACATCTCTTCGCAAATTATGACTTATTTACAGTGAAATATTCGAGGCCTCAGGGGTAATTGGGGTGAGCTTCAGGTGCTGCTCTTCCAGTTTTCACCTGTTTGTGTCAGTTTACAAGAAGGTAAATTGTACTCCACTGTTATCCATCCTGCCTTGGGCAATATTTTATTGGATTCATTGGATCCTTTTCCCGATGGAACTTTTAATGAAAGTGTACTTCTTGTATGCACTGGTATACCACACCATCAGATCTTTCATCATACTTTGCTGCATTACATTGCAGTCCGCGTCTATTTGAGCAAGTGGTATACAGTCTATTCTTCATATCTCTCCTGAAGCATTATCGATTTCAGATGTTGCATTTCTGGTTTCTTCCTTACCACCACCTCTTGTGTTATGTGATTTTAATGATCATTACTTCCTCTGGGCGGTTTCACTAAGACTCTCGTCCTCTTCAAGAGGGAGGGGGAGGCTTTGCAGTGGTGAAGAGGCTCATGGTCTGAGGAATTGGACCCTTTGGTCTTTTTCCTCCGATCTAACCTAATTACCCCCCATTTCTCCCCTTCCCTGTCTCCTCCTTTTCCATTCCCCATCCCTCCCCTTTCCCTTTCCTGTTTTCTGCCTTTTAGGTTGTCCCCTTAGGCTTTGTAGTTCCTAGACCAGGGAAAGGGCTCTGGGATCCATCTCATTCCGTTGAGGTTCTTGGTGGTAGTGTAGTTTACCATGGAATCTGGATTGTCTGGATATCCAGACAATCCAGCACCATTGCAGTGTGTACTGATGGTTCTAAATGTTCTGATGGTGTTGGGTTTGCAGCATTGTTTCTGGACAGGGTAGTGTGAGGTCATTTATTAGAATCGGCTAACATTTTTACTACTGAATTGTATGCAATTCTAGTAGCAGTTATCCATATTGCATCTATGCCAGTGTCGCCATTTGTGGTAGTCTCCGATTCCCTTAGTGCATTGCAAGCTATAAAAAAAATGATTATTCTCATCCCCTGGTCCTTTGTATTCAACTTTGGTTACACTTCAAATCTAGCGGTCATGTTGACATACAGGCCAAAGAACTGGCAGACACTGCTGCGAGGTCAGCAGTACATGACTTCCCAGTTTCATGTAGAGGTGTTCCATTCACAGACTATTTTGCTGTAATTTCTGACCATCTTCACAATCATTGGCAACAACGTTGGTTATAATATAGTATATAAATTACATTCGATCAAATCAAGTTTAGGTTTCTGGCCATCTTGTCATTGATGCCGAGGTTGGGAGACTATGCTCTCCCATCTTCACATCGGACACACTCATCTCATGAGAGATGAGTGTGTCCAAGTGGAACAGGGCACCCTGTTCCACTCTGTGAGACTTCTCAGGTTCCAGGTTCGGTTCATCATATTTTGTTGGAATGTCCAATCTATCAATGAGCATGCATAATTTACCTCCATCATCGTCACTGCTCTAACACTCTTACTTTGTCTTCAATCTTTTCTTATGGACCCATTTTTGACTCTCTCGTTGACGTTTTGACAGCAACTGATTGTTATGTTTTTTTCCCCTTTTACTTTATTATCAAGGTTCTCACTACATGTTCTAGTGTAGGGTAGTTAACTTAAAGGTCTTATTCTAAGGTAATACATACTTACATTCATGATTAGGTGTGCTGTCTCTGAAATCTTTCACCAGTCCTCTCAATAGGTTATTTAAACCACCATTATCAAATATATATATATATATATATATATATATATATATATATATATATATATATATATATATATATATATATATGTATATATGTATATATATGTATATATATATATATATATATATACACACACACACACACCCAGTAGCGGCCAGTGAAGAGGCGGGGCCAGGAGCTTTGACTCGACCCCTGCAACCACAACTAGGTGAGTACAACTAGGTGAGTACACACACACACACACACACACACAGAATATACATCACTTTAACTCCCAGTGTCTTGGCACACTAATTACAGGGTATGATGGTTACATCACTTTAAAGTATAACTCTTACCTCTAGCACACACATTCTGCCCAGAAAAATATAAGAACATATCAGTCTATACTACCAGCTTGAAGCCATCTTGGAGAGTGAGAGAGAGCCAGCCAGGCTACCCCCATATACCCAACCAAAACAAACAAAAGACTGTCGGCTTGTACCACTCCACATGCACCCAAAATAATTTGTTTTTCTCATACACCTTTTTACTTTTACAAAAAGAAATACAACTTTATAACTACTTATTTAAATGTATGTGTGTGTATATTATAACCTATTATATTGAGAAAATCAGGCTTGACTCAGCTTCTTTTTAAGTCTTAAAAGTGGCCATTATAAAGCAGCAATTGTGATTAATTCAATATAATTAGGTATTTCTTAGTAATTGTTACTTAATCCTTTCAGGTTCAAGACCCCCAATTCTTAACTCATTCTCAGGGTCGAAAAATTTTCATTAAAAAAAAAATTATTTTTTCTTATGAAATGATAGAGAATCCCTTTCCGATCATAATGACACCAAAAGTATGAAATTTGGTGGAAAACTAAGGGAATTATGCTCTCGCAAAGTTAGAGGTATCGAAGATATTTACGCATCGCGATTTCACCCACTTTGAGCCCTATTTTCAGTCAATTCTAATGTGTCGGTCTACTAAAATTATAGCTATTTTGCTAGCATTCCATTTCTATCAATTGAGTACAAGAAACCGCCAATTTACTGATTTCAACTACTCAATAAAGTGGTCAAAAATTGGCAATTTGGCCAATTTCACACAAATTTCAAAAGATGTCAATTTCAAAATAGGGTCCAGAATAAACAAGACAGACATTCCAGGCACTAAAATAACATTTTATATGTTCATTAGTCATGTCTCCAGGCATCTCTTACATTACTTTTGCTTTCCATTTTGAATTTTTATTCTTACAAAAAATAGAAGATTTTCTGTTATGTATACTACTGCATCATTCTAGAAACAGTATAAATAATATCAACGCACTTGTGCAAGCATATTAGACTTGCCAGTTGATGTGTATTGGACGTTTAGCGTGATTTGTTTACTCTTGAACATCGGCAAAAATCGAACATTTTTGCTAATTTGCGCTCAGTTTCAAGGTACTTGTCATCACGAAACAAATCAAAATTATCTCGATTTCTATAATATATCATTCATTCTATCAATTGAGACCAAAAATTGAGAATAAGATCATAAATACCATACGTAAATAGACTGCAAAGTCGCTGTTTTAAATAAAAAACACAGTCAGAGTTTTTTTCCTCATTCTTGATTTCAGGGTGCTATAATTTATGCATACTAGTAAGTCAAACGCCCTGGTGCGTAAGACGTACTTTTACATCTACAACCCTGAAAGGGTTAAACACATCAATACATGTTGGATCCTATAGCCCCATAACACCCCTACCTCCAGACGAAGTTTCACAAAAGCTAGCCGTGTCCCTTAGGATATGGCTAGTAAAAAAAAATATTCCTTTAGCCTGAAAATGGTAGCAAGACTATTAGAAGTTTTACATATTACCCAGCACCATAATTACTCTTCACTTTACTGTTATTTACAACAATGTGACATACTACATGGCAATCTACAAATTTTCATGGCTCCACTGAACCTTCCCGGATTATACA
>WNWK01029842.1:0-10000 GCA_009830355.1 Cherax destructor
GGCTACGGACATTGTTGGGTAAAAGGACACATGTTCAACTAATATGTACTCACCTAGTTGTACTCACCTAGTTGTATTCACCTAGTTGTATTCACCTAGTTGTACTCACCTAGTTGTACGGTGATCACCTAGTTGTACTCACCTAGTTGTGACTATTAAGTTGGCAAAGATCTTGGTGAGCCACAATAAACGGCATAGTGGTTCTACAGTTGAGGGAAAAAAGTTCTTGGACAGTTTCTCCTGGGCAAAAAAATAATATCTGGCAACTCAGAACTAGTAAACAGAGGAGTTACGATTGTTTTCATGAATGAATTAGCGCAGCTGTAGCGACGCTGGTGACTAGTTGACAAAATTAATTGCCGGTATTTTCTGCGCATCTGAATAGAAATAGATTTATGAATGCATATATTAATTGATAACTGCTCGGATATTATGTCCGCTATTATAAAATAAAATAAAATATTTGAAGTTACCGAATGTATTGTAAGGAAAGTATTATCATACATCAGCCATATCTACTCACGTTAAGCATAATTTTGATGGACGAGGTGTACATAATGTATTACAGAGTACTGTTAATTGGCATAACCAAGGTGTTCTTTAATAATACCATGTTGTACCTGTTTTTTATGTTATTATTTCCCTGTTAAACGTTGCATACTCTGAATGTATATATGTCGTGCCGAAATAGGTAAAACTTGCTATTTTGGCTCAAATAGCAACGCTCTTCTTGCCGAATAAGGCAAGCGAAAATTTGTGTATGCAATAATTTCGCAAAAATCATTCTGAACCTAACGAAAAATATATATTTCATTGTGCTTGTTTATTGTTAAATTACTGTAAACTTGTCTAAAATATATTTAGTTGGATTAGGCTAAATTAAATTGATCTGGTTATAATAAGGTTACGTAAGTTTTCTAAGGTTCTTTTGGTACAAAATTATCAATTTTTACATTAACACAAATTAAAAATATATATAAACAAATAAGAGAATTTTAGAAAGGACTTAATTTTAAATGAGTTCTTGCTAACTGACCAATTTTACCTATTCGACAAAAATTAGAAAACTTACCTAATCCAACTATATTTTAGATAAGTTTGCAATAATTTAATAATAAACACAATGAAATATATTTCCTTCGTTAGATTCAGAATGATTTTTGCGAAATTATTGTAAACGCAAATTTGCCTTATTCGGCAAGAAGAGTGTTGCTATTTAAGCCACAATCGCACCACACATACACACTATATAATATATATATATATATATATATATATATATATAACATATATAGGATGGGGTCCACCTCTAGTGCAAATTGTGGGACCCATAGCCTCGGAGAAGTGGATAAAAAGGCATCAAGGAAGAATATTTGGATTTCTTCCTGAAGCCGTTTGAATATTCCACTTCTCCTACCACCCCATCCTATATACACACATACATACATATAAATGCTTTATTAATAGACAGAATACATTTATAAAACACACAAACATGAACATGAATACAATGGTACAATATGTCAAAGATTATGAATCTCCTCCAGCTCCTCCGAAGCCGGACGCGAGCCGAGTATGCAGCATGCGTTTCCCCTCTGGATGGCCACGCTGAGACGCTGGAACATGAACGTGGCTGCCCTTGGGTCCCTGGTGGTGTCGATGAGTCTGGAACCCAGCTCTTTAAGGAAACGTGTTTATACTGTTGGCTTATGCCTCTGTACTTGCCGATCTTGTACTCCTCCCTGTGGTCAGCAGCTCCTCCCTGTCGCCCAACACTGTGATGGATGTAGGTGTCAGCCAGTGTCGACACACAGGTATAATCCCATGCTAAGAGCTTGCCATTCTTCCAAGGATAGATGGTGATCCCGTCGGGGCGGTTTACTGGGTTGTGGGCGTTGGCTGCTAGTGATCGAGGCGCTCTCTCGGCTGGGCATCCAGCTGTAGCGAGGGTTCTCATTATGATGTCGTTGACCTCATTGTGTCTTGCATGCCATCCCTTGGTTTTGGAACAGTTAAGACCATGTAGACCATATTGGTCGGCTTGCGCATCGCCGCAAATACACGTATATTCCGTGTGAATAGGGGCAGCAAGGCGCAGAGCCACTGCAATACGAAGGGTCTTAGGGTCCAGGCGTGTTCCCATGGCCGAAATGGGAACTGTTTGGAGGAAGTCCCCAGAGTGATGTGCACTCACGGCTAGGAGACGGGCAGTCTCCCTGTCTGATGTTACGGCCCTGAGCATATTGGCAAGTATCTTTTCAACAATGGGGCTGTCCCAGCTTGACTGTTTGTAGGCCAGTTCTTCACTAGGTTTTGGTGTTGGAGCAGCAAGAGTCTCCCACATATATATATATATATATATATATATATATATATATATATATATATATATATATATATATATAATTGATGAAGGAAAAAAGGTGAGTGGTGCGTTGAGGTATCTGTGGAGACAAAAAACGTTATCCATGGAGGCAAAGGGAATGTACGAAAGTATACTTGTAGCTCCCAGCGTTGAGGAACTTGTAGCTCCCAGCGCTGAGGAACTTGTAGCTCCCAGCGCTGAGGAGCTTGTATCTTCTCTGGAATCAACCACTGTGACCCAGACCCAACACTCTTATATGGGTGTGAAGCATGGGTTGCAAATGCTGCAGCGAGGAGGCGGCTGGAGGCAGTGGAGATGTCCTGTCTAAGGGCAGTGTGTGGTGTAAATATTATGCAGAAAATTCGGAGTGTGGAAATTAGGAGAAGGTATGGAGTTACTAAAAGTATTTGTCAGAGGGCTGAAGAGGGGTTGTTGAGGTGGTTTGGTCATTTATAGAGAATGGATCAAAGTAGAATGACTTCGAGAGCGTATAAATCTGTAGGGGAAGGAAGGCGGGGTAGGGGTCGTCCTAGAAAAGGTTGGAGGGAGGGGTAAAGGAGGTTTTGTGGGCGATGGGCTTGGACTTCCAGCAAGCATGTGTGAGCGTGTTAGAAGTGAATGGAGACGAATGGGTTTTGGGACCTGACGAGCGGTTGGAGTGTGAGCAGGGTAATATTTTGTGAAGGGATTCAGGGAAACCAGTTAATTGATTTAGTTGGACTTGAGTACAGGAAATGGGAAGTACAATGCCTGCACTTTAAAGGAGGGGTCTGGGATAGTGACAGCTGGGAGGGACTATTCTCAGCTGTCGTATCTGAGCTCCTCTGCAAAGACGGTGATTATGTATGAGTGAGGTCAAAGTGTTGAATGTTGATGAAAGTATTTTGTTTTTGGGGATTTTCTTTCTTTTCAGGTCACCCTGCCTCGGTGGGAGACGGCCGACTTGTTGAAATATAAATAAATATATATATATATATATATATATATATATATATATATATATATATATATATATATATATATATATATATATATATGTCGTGCCGATTAGGTAAAACTTGCGATTTTGGCTTAAATAGCAACGCTCACCTTGCCATATAAGACAAGTGAAAATTTGTGTATGTACTAATTTCGCCAAAATCATTCTGAACATAACGAAAAAATATATTTCATTGTGTTTGTTTATTATTAAATTAATGTTAACGTATCTAAAATATATTTAGTTGGGTTAGGCTAAATTAAATTGCGCTTGTTGTAATAAGGTTAGGTAGGTTTTCAAAGTTTCTCTTGGTGCAAAATTATAAATTCTTACATTAACATAAATGAAAAAATATATCTTTAAACGTATAAGAGAAAATTTTAGAAAGGACTTAATTTTAGATGAGTTCTTGCTAATTGACCAGTTTTACCTAATCGGCACGACAAAATATATATATATTATATATATATATATATATATATATATATATATATATATATATATATATATATATATATATATATATATATATATATATATAAAGGTTGGTAGCAACCGCCCAGGGAGGTACTACCATCCTGCAAAGTGAGTGTAAAACGAAAGCCTGTAATTGTTTTACATGGTATGATTGCTGGTGTTTTTTTTCTGCCTCATAAATATGCAAAATTTCAGGTACGTCTTGCTATATACACTTAGGTCACACTACACATGTATGTACAAGAATATATATACACACCCCTCTGGGTTTTCTTCTATTTTCTTACTAGTTCTTGTTTATTTCCTCTTAAACCTTCCTGACTCTTGCATCTCCCTAAACTTCCTGCTGCAAGACATGTGAATCTCTCGTCTACAATTTCACCTCTTCTCAGACTTTTTTCTTCACTGATTCTCCATTAAACTTTCTGTATATCTCGATGGTGAAGTGGAACAGAATTCTTCCTCCATAAGCCATGCGTGTTGTAAGAGGCGAATAAAATGCCGGGAGCAAGGGGCTAGTAACCCCTTCTCTTGTATACGTTACTAAAGTTAAAAAGAAAAACTATTGTTTTTCTTTTTGGGCCACCCTGCTTCGGTGGGATACGGCCGGTTCGTTGAAAGAAGAAATATATTTTTTTTATTAACACATCGGCCGTCTCCCACGAAGGCAGGGTGGCTGGAAAAAGAAAAATTTTCACCATCATTCACTCCATTACTACAATTGTAAAACTGCAACATTAACACCCCTCCTTCAGAGTACTAGGACACACTTATCGCGGGTTCTAACCCCACCCGTGGTATGGTTTCTTTGCAATCGTGTCATTACGATTTCGTGAGTCCGTAAATCCATAAATGTTACCCTGCTCACACTCCAACAGCACGTCAAGTAATAAAAACCATTTGCCTCCATTCACTCCTATCTAACACGCTCACGCATGCTTGCTGGAAGTCCAAGCCCCTCTCACACAAAACCTCCTTTACCCCCTCCCTCCAACCTTTCCTAGGCCGACACCTACCCCGCCTTCCCTCCACTACAGATTTATATGCTCGATGTCATTCTATTATATTACTTCCTCTCTACATTTCCAAACCACCTCAACAACCCCTCCTCAGCCCTCTGGCTAATAGTTTTAGTAATCCTGTACCTATTAATTTCCAAACTACGAATTCTCTGCATTATATTTACACCACACATTGCCCTCAGACATGACATCTAAACTGCCTCCAGCCTTCTCCTTGTTGCAACATTCACAACCCATCCTTCACACCCATATAAGAGCATTGGTATAAGTATACTCTCATACATTCCTCTCTATGTTTCCATGGACAATGTTCGTTGTCTCCACAGACTCCTAGGTGCATCACTCACCCTTTTTCCCTCATCAATTCTATGGTTCACCTCATCTTTCATAGACCCATCTGCTTACACGTCCACTCTAAATTTTTGAATGCATTCACCTCCTCCATACTCTCTCCCTCCAATCTGATATCCAATCTTTCGTTACCAATTTTTTTTTGTTATCCTCATCACCTTACTCTTTCCTATATTCACTTTTAATTTTCTTTTACATACCCTACCAAACTTATCAACCAACCTCTGCAACTTCTCCTCAGAATCCCCCAAAAACAGTGTCATCAGCAAATAGCAACTGTGACAACTCCCACTTTGTGTTAGATTCTTTATCTTTTAACCCCACACCTCCTGCCAACACCCGAGCATTCACTTCTCTTACAACTCCATCTATAAATATATTGAACAATCATGGTGACATCACACATCCCTGTCTAAGGTCTACTTATACTGGGAAATAATCTCCCTCTCTCCTACATACTCTAACCTGAGCCTCACTATCCTCGTAAAAACTCTTCACAGCTTTCAATAACCTACCTCCTATTCCATACACCTGCAACATCTGCCACATTGCCCCCCTATCCACCCTGTCATACGCCTTTTCCAAATCCTTAAATGCCACAAAAACCTCTTTACCCTTATCTAAATACTGTTCACCTATATGTTTCACTGTAAACACTTGGTCTACACACCCCCTACCCCTCCTAAAACCTCCTTGTTCATCTGCTATCCTGCTCTCCGTCTTACTCTTAATTCTTTCAATAATAACTCTACCATACACTTTACTAGGTATACTCAACAGACTTATTCCTCTATAATTTTTGCGCTCTCTTTTGTCCCCTTTGCCTTTATACAATGGAACTATGCATGCTCTCTGCCAGTCTCTAGGTACCTTACCCTCTTCCATACATTATTAAATAAAAACACCAACCACTCCAAAACTATAGCCCCACCTGCTTTTAACATTTCTATCTTTATCACATCAATCCCAGCTGCCTTACCCCCTTTCATTCTACCCACTGCCTCACGAACTTCCCCTACACTCACAACTGGTTCTTCCTCACTCCTATAAGATGTTATTCCTTCTTGCCCTACACACGAAATCACAGCTTCCCTGTCTTCATCAACATTTAACAATTCCTCAAAATATTCCCTCCATCTTCCCGATACCTCTAACTCTCCATTTAATAACTCTCCTCTCCTATTTTTAACTGTCAAATCCATTTGTTCCCTACGCTTCCTCAACTTATTAATCTCACTCCAAAACTTTTTTTATTTTCAACAAAATTTGTTGAGAACATCTCACTCACTCTCTCATTTGCTCTCTTTTTTCATTGCTTCACCACTCTCTTAACCTCTCTTTTTCTCACCATATACTCCTCCCTTCTCTCATCACTTCTACTTTGTAAAAATTTCTCATATGGTATGACTCACGAAATCGTAATAACACGATTGCAAACAAACCATACCACGGGTGGGATTTGAACTCGCGGTCAGTCTCTCTCAAAACTCTGACCGTGGGTTCGAACCCCCATCCGTGGTATGGTTTGGTTTCTCATATGGTAACTTTTTCTCCCGTACAACTCTCTTTACATTATGATTCCACCAATCGCTCTTCCTTATATATATAATATATTCTTATCTATATATATATATATATATATATATATATATATATATATATATATATATATATATATATATATTATGTAAAACACTATCAACAAGAGCCCTTGACAACCAGTAATGACATTCTCAGAAATTAGGTTATTTAATATTTAACCACTCGCTCTTTCTCCCTCGTATGTCTCCCACTCACTCTCTCTCTCATCTTTCTCCCTTTCTCTCTCTACTTACAACAAGAGACATGTGAACTTGGAGGAACACTGAGAGGCACAATGGTCCACGCCACTGGCCCGGCCCATCACACTAGCACCTGTCCAACCAATTTCTAAAGCTACCTTAAGTTAGTTTGAATGACATTTAATGACAGTGCTTGACTAGTGTATGACAGGTTGGCACGATAAACCAGTTTTCACTTTCAATTTAGGTTGTGGAATATCACACCAATAACAAGTATTTTAAGACGTTAGTTCACCAGTACAGACCAGTAATCCAAGTTAACCTTCTCTCCTAGACTGGGTTATTAGGGTTAGTGATGCTGTTTCGTTGGATTACTTTTAAATACGTTAGACAAAAATCTGAGTAAGAAATGTTGAATTTGAATATGAGTTTTGTAATGTTCTTATGTAATATTAAAAACATATTCATCATTTAAATATGGCTGGCTTCATGTGTGTACCGCTGGCTTCATGTGTGTACCGCTGGCTTCATGTGTGTACCGCTGGCTTCATGTGTGTACCGCTGGCTTCATGTGTGTACCGCTGGCTTCATATGTGTACCGTTGGCTTCATGTGTGTACCGCTGGCTTCATATGTGTACCGCTGGCTTCATGTGTGTACCGCTGGCTTCATGTGTGTACCGCTGGCTTCATATGTGTACCGCTGGCTTCATGTGTGTACCGCTGGCTTCATGTGTGTACCGCTGGCTTCATGTGTGTGCCGCTGGCTTCATGTGTGTACCGCTGGCTTCATGTGTGTGCCGCTGGCTTCATGTGTGTGCCGCTGGCTTCATGTGTGTACCGCTGGCTTCATGTGTGTGTTGGGGGTTGGAGAGTGGAGTGACCACCGGTGCTACCATTAAACTGTAGAATTATAAATATTGTAGACCATAGACACATTAATGGCCCCTAGAGTAAGAGTCCTGCATTTCGTTGTTTGCGGAAGTATGGGAAGAATGTATGGGGGAGAATGTATGGGGAAGAATGTATGGGGAAGAATGTATGGGGGAGAATGTATGGGGAAGATGACTGATCGGAGAAGAGAGGAAAAAAGGCCTTCGATTGCTTTTCATATAAATATTTAACAACATTGGGTTACAGTATTCGTGATCCATGATTTCAATCTCACCACAATATGAAACAGTTTGATAATTCTATACAACTCCCATACTCTGGCCCTCTTCCACACACTGACATGACCTTAACATGACATTTCAACACTGTATAAATCCCATTGTTCGCGATGGAAAATACCGGGGAAACAGTTAGCTTTTATTCCCACTGTGTAACTACTATCCTATTGAACACAGTAGCAGAACATTGCAGATGTATACAATTTTCCCAAATAAAAGAAAAACTTGGACACGCGCACGCGCGCGCACACACGCACACACAGCACACGCGCACACACGCACACAATTCATTTCCATAGAGGAAAGAAAAAAAAATTGTCATTCACCTCTGTAATCTCTACTAATCGATATTTCATCTGCAAACCTAGAAAATTGGGCTTTAAATGGTCTGATAAAAAAAAGGACTTTAATGTCTAGACAAGAATTTAGTCGATCTGAAGCCTAATTTTAAGAAAACGAATTTTCAACACCCATGTGTGTGTAAATGTGTGTACTCACCTAATTGTGGTTGCAGGGGTCGAGACTCGGCTCCTGGCACCGCCTCTTCGCTGTCCGCTACTGGGTCTCTTCTCTCCCTGCTCCATGAGCTTTATCATCCCTTGTCTTAAAGCTATGTATGGTTCCTGACTCCACTATATTGTTTGCTAGACTATTCCACTTCCTAACTATACTCTATGGCTGAAGAAATGCTTCCTAACATCCCTTTGACTCATTTGAATCTTCAGCTTCCTATTGTGCCCCCTTGTTTCTGTGTTCCCTCTCTGCAACATCCTGTCACTATCCACCTTGTCGATTCCCCGCAGTATTTTGTATGTCGTTATCATGTCTCCTCTAACCCTTCTGTCCTCCAGTGTTGTTAGTTCTATTTCCCTCAACCTTTCTTCATAGGACAGACCCCTGAGTTGTGGAACTAACCTTGTCGCAAACCTTTGCACTTTCTCTAATTTCTTGACGTGCTTGACCAGGTGTGGGTTCCAGACTGGTGTTGCATACTCTAGTATGGGCCTGACGTACACGGTGTACAGTGTCTTGAACGATTCCTTGTTAAGGTAACGGAACTCTAATCTTAGGTTTTCCAGTCGCCCATATGCTGCCGCAGTTATCTGGTTGATGTGTGCCTCCGGAGACGTGCTTGGTTTTATACTCACCCCAAGGTCTTTCTCCTTTAACGGGGTTTGTAGCCTTTGTCCACCTAGCCTGTACTGTCAGTGGTCTTCTTTGCCCTTCTCCGATCTTCATCACTTTGCATTTGGTTGGATTAAATTCGAGAAGCCAGTTGCTAGACCGGATGTCCACCTTGTCTCTTTGAAGTCCTGTTTGATCCTCATCTGATTTGATTCTCCTCATTAACTTCACATCATCTGCGAACAGACACACTTCTGAGTCTATCCCTTCCGTCATGTCATTCACATATACCAAGAATAGCACTGGTCCTAGGACTGACCCCCTGTGTGTGTGAATGTATGTGTGTTTGTGTGTGTGAATGTGTGTCTAAGATCTTGTTTTAGTTAGGAAAATTGTTCTATTCTATTCTGTAATGATAGTTACACAGTGGGTATTAACCCTAACTGTGTTCTCCCCTCTTATCAGGCACAATAGGGTTCACACACAGTGTTGAAATCTAAAATTATGTCAGTGTGTGTGGAAGAAGGGGGGTGTTGGACACATTTATCAAACTACTTGTTGCGAGTAGTAATCTCTCTCTCTCTCTACCCTTTGTGGTTTAGCGCTTCTTTTGATTATAATAATAATAATCTCTCTACCCTCCACCCCCTTCCTTGATGTTGGTGAGGAGCTCTTGATCTAGGGAATTGAATCTGGGCTCCAGTTCCCTGAATTAAGCCTTGAATACCTT
>WNWK01029842.1:15000-24016 GCA_009830355.1 Cherax destructor
TGCGAAAACTTATGACTTATGACGATGTTTCGGTCAGACTTGTGACCATTAACTAGTCACACAGGAGAACGAAGGGAGGGAGCCAATATATAAATACGAGAGGAGGGCGGGGACGGGTAGTAATAAGTAGGGGTAGTGACAATAAGAAGAGTGAAGTGTAGCGAGGGAATAGTAGTAGTTATAGGAGTAATAGTAATAGAAGTAGTGTAGGAAGTTTACAGACAAGCAAAAAGAACACTGCAGGAGAGCTAATGGCCCACTAGGTTAGGACCAAGAACACAGGGGAGGGGAAGCTCTGAGATTGAACTCACCTGGGCAGAAAATAAAGGGGAAAAGGCCAAGAAAAATGCTAGAGGAGATAAAGATCAGGTCAAGTCATGAGTGTTCTGAAATGTGGAGCATTTGACAATGTAATGAGAAAGGAAGGCATCTACAAAGCCACGACTAAGATTCATTTTAGAAAAATTTGTGTACAAGTGACGATTCAACGAGACGGCGTCCAAGACGGGCCAAAATGTCGTGATAAGCTTGTTGGTCCTAAATGCGGGTTACTTTTGCGTGTTTCTTGCGTGTACAAGCAGACTGTGTCGTCAGGGACCAAGGGTCTCTTCCCACGTTCTCCAGGGGCACTGCAACCTCTCCCCCATGGCACCATTATATCCTACCCCGGGGTACCATAACCTATCCCGGGATACCATACCCTCCTTTCTCAAAGTACTTCTACCTCTTCCCCTGGGAAACCTCACCTCTTCCCCCGAGGCACCTTTAAATATTTCCCCGAGGCACAGCTACCTCTTCCCCCAGGGCACCTCTACCTCTTCCCTCGGGGCACCTCTACCTCTTCCCTCGGGGCACCTCTACCTCTTCCCTCGGGGTACCTCTGCCTCTTCCCTCGGGACACCACCACTATTTCCCTCGGGGCACCACCAATATTCCCCCTGGGTCACCACTACTACTTCCCCCGGGGCACCACTACCTCTTCCCCCCGGGGCACTACTGCCTCTTCCCACGGGGTACCACTACCTCTCCCCATGGGCACCAGTACTTCATCCCCAGGGGCACCAGTACTTCATCCCCAGGGGCACTACTGCTTCTTCCCTCAGGGCACCACTGCCTCTTCCCCCGGGGCACCACTACCTCTTCCTCAGGGGCACCACTACCTCTTCCCCAGGGGCACCACTACCTCTTCTCCCGGGGCATCACCTCTTCCCTCGGTGCACCACTACCTCTTCCACAGGGGGGCACACCACTACCTCTTCCCTCGGAGCACCACTACCTCTTCCCTCGGGGCACCACTACCTCTTCCCCAAGGGGCACCACTACCTCTTCCCCAGGGGCACCACTACCTCTTCCAAAGGGGCACCACTACCTCATCCCCAGGGGCACCGCTGCCTCTTCCCGCGGAGCACCACTGCCTCTTTCCCCGGGGTACCACTGCCTCTTCCCCCGGGGTACCACTACTTCCCCCGGGGTACTACTACTTCCCCGGGCACCACTACATCTTCCCTGAGGTACCACTACTTCCCCGGGGCACTACTACTTCTCCCGAGGCACCACTACTTCTTCTGGGGCACCACTACCTCTTCCCCAGGGGCACCACCGCCTCTTCTCGTGGATCACCACTGCCTCTTCCCCCGGGGCACTACTACTTCCCCGGGCACCACTACATCTTCCCTGGGGTACCACTACTTCCCCCGGAGCACCACTACTTCCCCCGGAGCACCACTACTTCCCCCGGAGCACCACTACTTCCCCCTGGGCACCACTACTTCCCCCGGGGCACCTCTATTTCCCCCGGGGCACCACTACTTTCCCCGGGGCACTACTACTTCTCCGGGGCACCACTACTTCCCTGGGAGGCACCACTACTTCCCCTGGGGCACTAATTCCCCCGGGGTACCACTACTTTCCTCGGGGCACTACTACTACTACCCCGGGGCACCAATACCTCTTCCTCGGGGCACCACTACTTCCCTCCGCGGCACCACTACTTCCACGGGGTACCACTACTTTTCCCGGGGCACCAATACCTCTTCCCCGGGGCACCACTACTTCCCCCGGGGTACCACTACTTCCCCGGCGTACCACTACTTCCCCGGGCACCAATACCTCTTCCCCGGGGCACCACTACTTCCCTCCGTGGCACCACTACTTCCCCGGGGCACCACTACCTCCAGGGACACCACTGCCTCTTCCCTCGGGGCACCACTGCCTCTTCCCTCGGGGCACCACTGCCTCTTCCCTCGGGGCACCACTACCTCTTCCCTCGGGGCACCACTACCTCTTCCCTCGGGGCACCACTACCTCTTCCCCCGGGGCACCACTACCGCTTCAGTATTCTTCTACCATCCTGGTCTCCAGTATTCTTCTACCATCCTGGTCTCCAGTATTCTTTTATCCTGGTCTCCAGTATCCTACAATTGTCTCCAGCATCCTACCATTCTCGTTTTTAGTATCCTACCATTTTCATTTTTAGTATCCTACCATTCTCGTTTTCACTATCCTACCATTCTCGTTTTCACTATCCTACCATTCTCGTTTTCACTATCCTACCATTCTCGTTTTCACTATCCTACCATTCTCGTTTTCACTATCCTACCATTCTCGTTTTCACTATCCTACCATTCTCGTTTTCACTATTCTACCATTCTCGTTTTCACTATGGTATCCTCGTTACCAGTATCCTACCATCCTTTTCAGTATCCTTCCATCCTCGTCTTCAGTATCCTCTGCGTCTTTCTAGTATCCTTGTACAGTGAAGACAAATTATATTTTATACCATTTTTTGACAATGTTTCGCCCAGAGTGTTGGTATAATATAAAAACGATGAAGTTTCCTGGCAAGAGGCTCAGCTATGTTGTAGAAGTAATTTTTATCGAGGGATGATTCCAAGATCCTGCGTCTCAGGGTCGCTCCTTGGCGACGAGTAGTGCGTCTTTGTAAATAATAAAATGGTTGGGGGATTTTCGGTGTAAAACGCAGGCGTTCTTCAAGTTGTCCGTTCTGCTGGCGTATTGGTGTTCAGAAATACGTGTTTGAAGGTCTCTGGATATTTTCCCACGTTTATCTAGTTGTAATCGCTGCAGGAGATTATGTATACCCCTGCAGAGGATTGAAACTGTGAGTGTCCCTTGCTGGGGATGTCTTTTGTTGTAGTGGGCGCAGTGGCAGTTTCATGGAATACGGTGTTGGAAAGAATGTTGAGATCGTTTTTGGCAAAGGGGCTGGTAAGGACTTTATCTTCTTTCGGAGGTATCACGTCTAGGAGATTTGAGGACGTGTGCACGGCATCTGCATTCTCTGATGAAGTGACGAGGATAGTGAAGCTTAGAAAATACTTGCTCTATGCAAGACCATTATTTCCTCAAGGTATTCACTGTTGCAGATACTGAGAGCACATCTACTAACACCACGATACTGGTATCGTGTTAGTAGAAGTGGAGAAGATCGTGTTAGTTGGTCGGTTTGCGGAGTTTGCAGAGTAGAACACCACAGTGAGCTTGTCCCGGCAGTACAACAGTCAGTCAGGCCGAGCTCTCAATTCTTCTTGAATTAGGCAGTGAAATGAGTTAAGGATGATAAAATAATTTTTGGCATGTAAAGTATAATTTTTTTTTAAATTAAGCCTGTGAATTTAGTGAGGACCCACCAGCATCTGAGAACTGGTGTCAGAAGTGGGATTGTTTTATTAAATGCTCCAGGAATTAAAAATGCCTCTCATCCCACTGTTGTTTGTCACCTTGTACTCCCCTCCCCCCTCGCTCTTTTATAGACTTATTGCACTTATTTGTCTAAATTTGGAAATTTATTTTTCTAAACCAAAAAATTTTCTTTGCTATCACAGTCAGAAGGATTACGTATGCTTTGAGTTCGTGCCCCGCCACCACAACATTATCAGGTTCCGAAAGGGTCTGGAAATGATTCGGGAGGACTTTTCTACCGTCTGTTCTTACCTCCAGTTTAAGAGTGGCAGGGAGTGGAGGTACGACCTCTTGCTAGGTGAGTCTCTTATACAGTGGTTGCCTTCAATACGAATTAAAAATATTTACATTTTTTTTGCCTTTGACAACTTCGATAGAATAAAGTTAACTTAAGGCTTAGACAGGTACACAGGTATACAACAGTCACACAGGTATACAACCTAACCTAACCAGGATGAAAATTAGGTCATTAGGTGTATATCTGGGGGTTCCTTGTGTCATGTACATAACGCAGATGTATACTTTGAACCATGAGGGGTGTCTGTGTATATACACATGAAACTTCTATGTTAGGAGATAAAAAGGTAATTGTTAGTCACCAGATGCGGGGAACGGTGCCAGGAGCTGCATGTTCAACACAGGTGGTTGATGTATATACTGAATATACTTGGGAACATTTACAATTAATAAATCATTGTAATCTTTCAGGTTCTGATCGTTGGTATAAGCACTGTCTTCAGTGTTTCGAATTGCTAAATAGTTCCTTTGTTTTAGTTTTATTCCTGAATTGCATCATATTTCTGCAAAATATTTCAAAAATTAAAAAAATAATAATAAATCTATGAGTTATATTAAATGCATTGTTTTTTTCATATACTAGACTAAGGACATTTAGCATTAATTTATTTTGGGGTACAAGATTTGATGTTGTGTTGAGGGGAAAGTCTTAGTAATTCACCCCCACTGTCCACCAGCTAAGGACCCGGTGGCCGTCAAGTGCCCTGTCGCAGGAAAATTTAACTTCACGCAGAAGGGAGAGTTGCTGTTCGAGACGCGGATCCTCGGGGGTGTCACCAAGTCCCCTTGGGATAACATCTCTTGCAGGGAGAACATCTCTGACCTCTCCGTCTGTGACACCGACCAGAAGGAGATCTGGATCGACGCGCATTACTGCATTAGTGTGGATGCTTACGGCAGACACATAGATATTTATAGTATGTGGTTATGTGTTGGTGCCTGTTGGTGGTGGTGGACTTGTAGTGGTGGTGGAAGCTGAGACATCTTACTTTGCTCACGTGTGACGCTTTTTCCTTCTTATTTGGTATGGCACTCAATGCTTTTGTGTGGTTTTGACTCCTGTATTGTACTAATTCTCTTTTGGGTGTTTTTCTAACTTCTGGTTTGCTTTCAGATTTCTATAGTATAACTTATCTAATAAAAAATATTTTCAGGGGCACTTGAGTTAATTTATTTTAATTGTATAACTTCCAAGTATTCAGCATTTATCGAATTCTAACACATTCCATACTTTTTACTAGTAACATATAACACTACTAACTTCCTGTATTCTTTCAGGTTTGTGTGTGTGCTTCACTTAAATCCAGCATTAATACTACTAATAATAATTATGAAGCGATATCTAAAAAAAAAAATTACTAATTTTTTTCTTATTCACGGATTTATCCAAGTAGAAAGTACTGTAGTTATGTTTCTAATAATGCAACACACACACACACACACACACACACACACACACACACACACACACACACACACACACACACACACACACACACCTCCCTATATTTAGTGTCCCCAGGACCGCAATAATAGTGCCTGAGCGGTAATTAGTGTTCAGTCACACAGGCATACAATAGTCACAGAGGTATACAACAATCACACAGGCATACGACAGTCACACAGGCATACAACA
The DNA here is from genome assembly GCA_009830355.1 of Cherax destructor. Taxonomy (NCBI): domain Eukaryota; kingdom Metazoa; phylum Arthropoda; class Malacostraca; order Decapoda; family Parastacidae; genus Cherax; species Cherax destructor. The sequence continues at coordinate 20,636 of WNWK01029842.1, forward strand.
GTCACACAGGTATACAACAGTCACACAGGTATACAACAAGATCTTTAAAGACAGAAAAGAAAGGGAAAGGTGAAAACTCATTTTTTTTTGTGTGAAAGTGAGGGTCGTCATGAACTGGTGAGGGACGGTGCCTGGTGAGGGACGGTGCCCGGGAAAAAATAAATGTTTCCGTTAGAGAATAGAACAAGTAAAAACAGTAAAAACACGAGTGGAAAAAAAAAAATCGTGATTTGAGATATGTTGACTGTGTCAGTGGGACTTCTGAGGGCATCATTGGGACTTCTGAGGGCATCATTGGGACTTCTGAGGGCATCATTGGGACTTCTGAGGGCATCAGTGGGACTTCTGAGGGCATCAGTGGGACTTCTGAGGGCATCAGTGGGACTTCTGAGGGCATCAGTGGGACTTCTGAGGGCATCAGTGGGACTTCTGAGGGCATCAGTGGGACTTCTGAGGGCATCAGTGGGACTTCTGAGGGCATCAGTGGGACTTCTGAGGGCATCAGTGGGACTTCTGACAGGGCTGTAAAACCGTTATCAGTACTCGACTGGTCGAAATCCCTGGGTGTGGTCTAAAGAAGACTCGAACCCCACTGCTAGAACTACTATGCAAACCGGCAAAATTACCCTTGTATTTCTGACTTGGGCAAAGCCTGACACATTAGGTACCTTCACTGGCTTACCATTGAGAGATTTAGGAACCGGATGGCTAAATCTTCGTCCATGTCTTCCAGATTTCTAACCACACTCGATCAATTGAGCCACTGATCTGAACTATAGCAAAGTACAGAACTTAGTGTCCTGTAATTAATGCCAAATTATCGCGCGTCTTTATTCACATGTGATTTTATGCTGCTGACCTCTGTGTTCTAGCATGTCTAAATGGCTAGTTAAACTTCTAACTCCCATGGTCGGGAGGATTTCGGATGCGCATGTTAAACATAATGTTGACCTTACAGAGAGGCTCCAGAAATTAATTGTTTCACATAACTTTACCCTAGTGAGTTTTGATATCACAGCATTGTTTACCAGAGTCCCTCTCCCTGATTTGCATACGTACCTTGAAGAGGAACTAGGAAACTTCTCCATGCTCTACCCCATAAATATAGTTACTGAACTGATTAAACTTTGTGTTAGGGACTGCAAGTTTATTTGAAGGTAAATATTATGCTCAAAACCAAGGCATGGCCATAGGAAATCCCCCTCAGTCAATTACTCAGCAGTTTGTATTTGGAATTCTATGAGACTAGACTATTTAAATATATTCTCTCAAATATAGCCAGGTGGTTCAGATGTGTAGACAATGATCTCTAGGCCAAAGGGCCTAGCGATCACAATATTGATGAGTGTTACAAAATACGTTATCTGTTAAGTAAAGATATCTCCAGAGAATACTAGACGGTCAACTTATTGATTCCCCTCTAGCATCTAGCCTGTTTCTGGTTTCCTAACAGTGTGTTAGAGTATTCTAGTCCAGTTATCCTATAAAATTAGATGGCTTCAGAGTACTCTGGATTGCTAAGGACTCCAATGGAAATAAGTCGCTTTGTCTGACTTTTTTGGGTTATCCTGGGTTCTCTACACATATGCTGCTATGTATGATAATCTATATAGCTGTATTTGTGTATACCTGAATAAACTTACTGCAACTGGATGAATACAGACCAACCAAATAAGAATTTAGATCTTTAATAACAGAGGTGTCTAGGTGGTAATAATTACAGTTAATGTAGTTTGAATAATTAAGGAGATAATCTCCTACCCATATACCCTACGTATTATACTTTTTACTGATGCTTATTCTTAATCTATACATATAAGGCATATTGTGTTAAATGCACATTAAATTTATTGTACACTTAATACTCGTAATAAGTACCTTCATGTCAGTTGCTATGAGATTCACTCATACAAGAGTAATATACGTATATATGTGTATATATTTGTGTGTACTCGGTAAGACTCGACTTAGAAAGTCACTGACCAGAACAAGTCCCTAGATAAGCTAACTTCTCAATCATCAAGGCTTGCCTGAACAACATGACGACCCATTCTCCACACAGCAGTAATGCTCAGAACAGCAGAGAACAGCATAGTGTCACTCAAGGAACAAGGATACAAAAACGACCCTAACTGGAGAACCATCAGCAAATCCTCCCTGAAAGCATAAAACTCCCTTATTACTGACACTGAGTTCAGCAAATCCAAATACCTGCCCACTACAGTGCGAAGATTCCAGAACAGTGTAGGTCGAGAGTTGAACTCGAGACCAGAGATAGTGTCTCACCACACAACCTCTGTAAACGTCAAATATCACTAAGTCTAAATAATATTCTGTGAACAGTGTAAATAATATGTGGCCTGGCTGGCAAAGCTCATGCTTCACACGATGAGTGCCCGGGTTCGATTCCCAGCAGGGTGGAAACATTTTGACACGTTTCCTTACACCTGTAGTCCCTCTTTAAGGGGGACTCCTTGTCACGGTAAAGAGGCTATCGGTCTGAGGAATTGGACCTCTTGGTCTTCTTCCTCAGACCGAATCTAATTACCCCCCCCCAATCCCCCTTTCCCTTTCCCATCGTCCCCATTCTCCCTTTTCCCTTTCCTCCTCCTCATCCCTCCCTTATTTCCTTCCCATTTTTCTCCTGGGAGCTTCCCTCCACAGGCATTCTAGTTCCTAGGTAGGGGGAAGGGTACCGTGGTCTTCCCCTTTCCGTTGAGGTTCTCGGCGGTGGTGTAGTTTGCGATGGAATCTGGATCGCCCGGGGATGCCCCTCCCTCTCCGGTCTCCCGGGGGGTGGCTTTGGGTATCTTTCGGGCGACGGGTGTATCTCTAGAGGCCACCTTTCGGATTCCAGGGGTGGTGACCGAAGGATATCCGGCCGCCCTCTTTTGTCTGCCGAGGTAGCTCGGTGGATGTGAGGTTGTTATCTCGGATCGCTGATTTACTGGCGTGAAGGGTAGGGTATGGCACGGGTTAAATGCAGCATCTGCCCTACTTGCAGTGTTAAGGTCCTCTTGGGCGTGGAGGGTGATTTACGCCCCTTTCATTCTTCCTAGGAGCTATTCCTCCACGTTCCCCCCTAACCATGGATACCCTAGCCCGTGAACTTAACCATGGATGCCCTAAACTGTGAACCTACCCCTGGGCCCCTTCCTGATACCGCACACAGTACTGACCCTGCCTCGTTAATGGACAACTCTTCAGACATCTCTAATACCCCTGTACCTCTTGCTGGTGCCTGTTCGTCACCTGCTTCAGGTACCGGGGTTCCGACCGGCCCTTTTGACATATCTGACCTTCACTCTTCTCTGACCTTGATTCTGGCTTCTCCCTCAACGGTGCGGCAATTTTCGGATTGCTCGCCCGTCACCCATCGGG
>WNWK01029843.1:0-24015 GCA_009830355.1 Cherax destructor
GTATATGTTTTACTGTTTAAATTTATTAGGTTTTTTAATAAATTTTTAAAAGTGGGGAGACAAAGAAGAACGGAAAAGATTTCCCCTTTTTTTAAAAAAAACATTTTTTGGTGGTATAAAGTTGGCCTGAGGGGGGGGTTTTAAACCGGTATCATGACGGGAAGGAGCTAATCATTAGTCTTTTTGGGGGCGGGGGGGTCGGACGAAAATGGCTTTTAAATTTTAAAATTAAATTTTAAATTTTTTAAGTGAGAAGGCAAATAGGCGGGGGGACAAAACCTATAAAGTTTAATTAAATTAATTGGGGTTTATTATAAAGTCTTATTATTATATAATGTTTAGTTGGACTAGGATATTTTTTCTTTTCCCTTTGAATCAAAATTTTTGATTTTATATCCTTTTTAAGGGCTAATAAATTTTTAGGGATGCAATTTTTTTTTTGGATTCTTATCGATAAAGGTTTGCGACTCGATGTTGAATTAAAATTTTTGAATCCTTAAAGGGGGTCTGTTCGACCTTTTTTTAATGTTTGAGTTCGACCGGCGTAGCCAGGTTTTTATCCCTGAAAAACAAGAATTGTTTATAAAAATTAAATAATTGAAATATTTTAAAGATAAAAAAAAAAAAGTGTAATGATTTTTTTTACGGTCAAAAAAAAGAAAAAAGACTTTGTCTTTTTTCCAAAATTTATTTTAAACTATTTCTTCTTGGGACCCAGAGAGTTTTTGTTTTGGGGGAGGGGAAACCTGGCTTAAATACTTGATTTTTTTAACAAACAATTGGTCGGGGGGAAAAAAAATGAAATTAAAAAAAAGGGGGCCCTGAGGGCCTTGAGTAGAGGGGGGAGATTGACGGGGGAATTATTTCTATTTTTTAGGAAAACACGGGGGTTTTAAATTTTTAGATGTAAGTAGCTTTGGGGCTTAGTATAAAAATAGAAGGAGACCAACACTTTAAATGGAAGGGTTTTTTTAAGGGCTGTTCACCGGGGGGTCAAAAAGAGGTTAAATTTCCCCCCAAAAAAATTAATAGAATGTTAAAAAACCAAAAAAATGGGGGTTGAATAACCCAATAAACAAATTGTATTTTAAATGTTTAAACCATGGAGAGTGGGTCCCCGAGGGTTTAAAAGTGGCCAATCTAAATGGGGGGGTTAAAAAAAAAGATTTTTTTATACCCAGGTATTTTAAAGTTTTGATGGGTGATCTTTTTTTGGTTTCAAGACCGATTTTTTTTAAACTATTAAAATTTTTTTGGGGTTTAAATATTTTTAAATTTAAAAATTTTGGGTTTGTTAAAAGATAAAAAAAGTTTTATTTTAAATCTGTTAGGGGGTATATTTTTTCAGGTGAGTTTATTTTTTTTTATTGCTCTCGTCATTATTTCCATTGGGCAGTTTAGGAGGTTAAATTTTGGTCTCAGGTATGTAATTAAGGGAAATTTTTTTCTGAGTCATCTTCTGTTGTTGTTACTTTAGTTTGGATTGAGTTAGTACTTTTTTTGGGGGGTATTTTTAATTTTTTATAGTTATAATTATGGGGGATTATATGGATGGTGATAAAGGGTACAACTGTTTTATATATATAGTTTTTGCTTTTTTTTTTATGGGGTTTATTAGCCAAATTTTAATTTGGGATTCTTTTAGGTTGAGACGGATTGGGTTATTTCCTATGTTTTAGTTTTTATTATAAAAAAAAAATCCCAATGCGGCATACTAACATTTTTCCAATCAGGAGATGGGTTTTTTTATTAGGATTTTTTTAAACGGGGGGGTGGAATTTTTTTTTATGGGGAAAAGATTTCTTTGTTAAATTTTTTTGTATGTTTAGCTGCATAACAAGACCCAGATCCCATTCTCGGCATGGTTAGCAGCCATGGCTGTCCACCCCCCAGCCCTGGTTCATTTTGATTTGGTTAGGCCGGAGTTTATATTTTGACGGTTAGGGAGCCCTGAGGGCTCGTCTGCAAACTTTGTTAATTATTTCTTTTTTAACAATATTTTGGGGACTAGGGGGAATTTCGAATTTGACCTTTTGAAAAATTTCCCCGTCAACTTTGAGGCAGTTGGGTTATGATGGGGGTTTTGCCTTGGGTTTGGATTTAGCCTTTTTTCAATTAACTATGCTTTTTTTAAATTTTTATTTATATGGGGGGGCTGTAATCCATAGTGTTAAAGGGGAAATGGAAATTTAAATATGGGGAGGCTGGTACTATGTATCCCTGACCAGGTTTGTAGAATTTAGCAATTTTGGGCCCCATGTTACCCTTTTTTTGGGATTTTTTTTCAAGGATTTGATTTAGAGGAGTATTTATAAGGGGGTGAACTTTTTGGGTTTTTTATTCATCACGGGGTTAACAGTGTTATACATTTGGCTGGTTTTCTATAGTTTAAGTTGTCCCCTAAATAAGTTCTATAATAATAAAGGAGGGCCTGTAAATGATGGGGATTACAAATTTAGAGTGGGGGGAGTCTCGGGGCTTATTTTTTCTTTGGGGGGTTTTCCTGAGAGTATGATTTGTTTTAGATTTTTTTTTTTAAAATTTTAGCATTACTAGTTAGGGTAGGGGGGTTGTTGGGTTATATTTTAAAAGTGGGGGGTGAGATCCAGTCTAAAATCATGGGGCGTACTGATATATTGCATTTTAGGTTCAATATGGTTTATACCTATTTTATCTACGTTGGCCCATCCAACGGGGGGGTTTCAAAAGGGAAAAGGTTTTTTTTGCGGGGGGAAAAGGGGGTTGGGAAAATTTGGGGGTTTGGGAAAATTTTGTGTTTTAAAAATGTTCAAAATTTCCAACTTAGACAAGAGAAATGGGGTTTTATTGAAAAAGGAGAGGGTTGGGGTTTTTTTCCAAAAAATTTTTTTTTTTAAAAAATTTTTAAAAAAAAAATCCCCATGGGGTTTTTAAAAGGGGGGTTTTTAAAAATTTTTCCCCTTAAAAAAAATTTTAAAGTGTTGATACACCAAAAAAAGAGAAGAGAACCCCGGAAAAAGGGGTTTTTGGGTTTTCCCCTTTTAGGGGGAAATTTTCCCAAAAATGAAAAGTTTTTTCTTCCTAAAAATTGAGGTACTTACCAAAGTTTCCCAAATGAAATTTTTTTTTAATTTAAAAAAATTTAAAAAAATTTATGAGTGAAAACTTTTTCTTGTTTACTAAATTTTAGTTAGTTTCCCCCAGGCCCCCCAAAACACTCATAGTATAAGCCCCCTCGGGGGTACGATGAGAGTATTTCCCCGATTTAAAATATTTGTAAGGGGAAAGGGGGGGGGAAAGGGGGGGGGATTTAATAAAAACCCAAAAAGTTTACGAGAAAAAATTTTTCCCGCAAAAAACCGGGAGGCAAAATAACCCCGCATTCGAACGGTGATTTTTTTTTGGGCAATAATATTTTTTTTGAAAGGGATGTAGATAAGAATTTGGGGGTAGAGGTTTTGGGCGAGATGATCAAATTAAAAAAAAAAGAAATTTTTCTAATTATTTGTTTTTTGGGGAAGTTGGGGGGGGTCCGGTTTTTTTAAAATTTTTCCCCATCAGTATTTTAAAGAAAAAAGGAAAAAACCATACTACGTCAAGGGTCAATTCCCCCGGGGCCTAAATTTTGAAATGGGCCTTTGGAGAAGTGGAATTTTGGTGAGAAAAGCCGGGGGGGTGGGTTCCAAAATTTGTGGAAAACCCGGGGGAAGGCCAAAAAAAGGAATTCCAAGGGGAAAAGGGGCATAAAAATGACCCCCCCTTTATTAAGGCTTTGAGAGATGGCCCCCCCAGGGCCCGGTGCCCGGGGGCCCACCATGCAATCAAAATTTCCCCAACCGTTCGAAGCAACCAAAAGGTTTGGGGATCACCGTCCCCCGGGGGGGCCTTTTTTACATCTCTCCAAGAATAATAAAAGAGGCATCATTTTCTATCGCCGATTCATCTATGGAACTTTTTTCGTGGAAAACCCGGGGGTTCCCCCGGGGGCCCCGTAATTTTCGGAACCTCATTCCTCCCCAGTATCCCCTTTACCGTCTCTACAAGGCCACTTCCCCCAAAGACACCTTTTTTTTTATTGGGGGGCCGATATTGACACTTTGTTGACGTAGTATGACTTTTTTTTATTTTTTTATTTTATGGGGAAAAATAAATTTTAGTAAAAACCGTACATCTAGTTTCCCCAATAGAAAGCAAAAAATTAGAAAAATTAATCTTTATTTTGTATTTGATCATCTCGTCAACACTTATTGTAACTGCGCTAATTATAATTTTCTACACCCCCTTTTTAAAAAAATATTATTGACCGAAAAAAACACGTCTGAATGGGGGCGCCCCCAAGCCCCCAGCACGGCCCCCTTTTTGCCGGATTTTTTCTCATCGCTGTAATTTTTTGTTTTTTTATGTAGAAATCACCCCCGCTCCCGCCAGCCTCCCCAACACCCCCACAAATATTTTTGCCGAGGAACGTCGGGAATATACTTTCTCAAAATTCCCCAGGGGGGTTTTAATTTTTAGGATATAAGGGGGCCCCCGGGGAAGATCTAATAAAAATTTTAAAAAACTATGACATGATTTGCACTCCCCAAAGGTTTTAAACCCAAATTGGGGTTAAAAAATTGGGTTTTTTTTTTGGGGGCCAAACTTTTTGGAAGTACCCCCAATTTCCTTGACGGAAGCCAAAAAAAGGTTTTTTACTTTTTAAGATAGAATAATTCCTTTTTCCCTCAAAGAGAAAAAACCAAAGAAAAAGCTTCTTTTAATTTTTTTCCCGAGCGGTTAAATTTGTTTTTTTTCTTTTTTTGGGGTATCAACACATTACATTTTTTTTGAAATTTTAAAGGGAAAACCCCTAAAAAAAACCCCTTACAGGTAAACCAACCACTCCCCCTTTTAAACAATATTCTAATTTTAAAAAAAAATAAGTTTTAGGAAAATCAAAAAAAAAACCACAACCCATAAAAAAAATCCTTTTTTTTAGACTATAAATTTTTTTCTTGTCTAAGGAGGAATTCTTAGAACATGTTATAAATTCAATAAATCTGCCTTTTCCCCCAAAATATTCCGACCACCCCTTATCCCCCCTTTTTTAAAAAACCATCCCCCGTTCGTAACCCCAGTTGGATAGCCTTAACGTAGATAAAATAGGTATAAAAAACCTATTGAACCTATAAATGCAATATATCAGTACAGCCCCATCGACTTTAGACTGGGTTTTTCCCCCCATAATTTTAAAATATAACCCCCCAGACGCCCACACCCTAACTAGTAATGCTAAAAAATTTTTAAAAATCTCAAAAAAAAAAAAAGCCCCAGGGAAAAAACCCCCAACAAAAAGAGCCCCCCGAGACTGCCCCCACTTTAAATACTGTAACCCCCCTCATTTTACTAAAAGGGCCCCCCCAATTATTAAAAAAACTTATATTAGGTGGACAACTTAAACTATAGAAAACCCCCCCCCCAAAAGTATAACACACTGTTAAGCCCGTAGATAAGAAAAGAAAAAACCCCAAAAACACCCCCCTTTAAATACCACCCAAAATCAAACTTTTAAAAAAATCCCGCTAAAAAAAGGGATCCCCCCTAGGGGCCCAAAAAAGCACCATACAAACCCCGGGGAGGGGATAATAGTACCAGCCTCCCCCCATTTTCGGGGAATTTTCCGATATTCCTTAACACTATGGGGAAAGACCCCCAATATAAATAACAATGCCTTTTTAAAAAAGCATGAGTTAATAAATGAAAAAAAAGGAAATCCGGGGAAAACCCAAGGCCAAAACCCCTCATAAAACCCCAATGCCCCAAAGTTGACAGGGCAATAATTTTTCTTAAGGTCAAATTGAAAAAATTGCCCCCCGTCCCGCCATAAAAAATTTTTAAACAAGAAATAATTAACAAAAAGTTTGAACAGACGGGGCCCCCAGGGGGCCCCCCCCCGAATCAAAATAAAACTCCCCGTAACCAAAGCCCCAAAAGTGAACCAGGCTGAGACAGGGTAGGAGGGGGCCATGGCTGCTGGTAACCCCGCCGAGAATGGGATCTGGGCCCTCTTAGTTATAGCAGCTAAACATACAAAAAAATTTAACAAAAAAAAACTTCCCCCCAAAGGCTCCCCCAAAAAATAAAATTCCACCCCCCCCGTATAAATAACAAAGAAATCCTCAATAAAATCCCCACATCTCCAATAAGATTGGAAAAAAATAGTTAGTATGCCCGCATTAGCGGATTTTTTTTTTTTTTGATAATAAATTACTAAAACATAGGAAATCAAACCCAATCCGTCTCAACCTAAAAGAATCCTAATTAAATTAGGCCTAAGATATCGGGTTTTTCTCTGAAAAAAATTTTTTTTTTATGCTGGGGGTTTAAAAAAGATCCAAAGGCAGGGGGAAAAAGCCTTTTAAATTTTAATTTGGGGGGAAAAAAAATTTCTAACTGGCTTAGAAGCAGCCAGCAGGGGTTATGGGGTTGGGTTTAAAATATTTATTTTTTTTTAGGGGTAGGAAAGCTATTTTAAGTTAATTTATAGTTTAAGATGATTATTGTATATATCGTTTTACTGTTTATAATTTTATTAGGTGTTTAATAAATTTAAAGTGGGGAGACTAAATGAAGAATTCGCAAAAGTTTATTTCCCCTTTTATCAAAAACATGTCTGTATGGTAGGTATATAAAGTCTGGCCTGCCCACTGAGGGTATTTAAGGCCGCGGTATCATGACCGATAAAGGGTAGCATAATCATTAGTCTTTAATTGGGGGCTGGTATGAAGGGTCGGACGAGAAATGAGCTGTCTTAAATTTTGAAATTGAATTTAACTTTTAAGTAAGGAAAAGGCTAAGGGGACGATAAGACCCTATAAAGTTTGACATTAAATTAATTAGGGTAATTTAGACTATAAAGTCTTATTATTATATAAGTGTTTAGTTGGGGCGACTAGGATATAAGTTATTTAACTGTTTCTTCATTTGAATCAAAAATTTTTGATTTTATGATCCTTTTAAGGGTACTAGAGTAAATTACTTTAGGGATAACAGCGTAATTTTTTTTGAGAGTTCTTATCGATAAAGAGTTTGCGACCTCGATGTTGAATTAAAATTTCTTTGTAATGCAGCAGTTACAAGAGGGGTCTGTTCGACCTTTAAATTTTTACATGATTTGAGTTCAGACCGGCGTGAGCCAGGTTGGTTTCTATCTCCTAGAAAAACAGAATTGTTTTAGTACGAAAGATTAAATAATTGAAATAGTTTTAAAGATACAATAGAGATAGATGTAATGATTTTATTATTACGGTCAGAAAAAAGTCAAAAGACTTTGTCTTTAATTTCAAAATTAATTTTTTTTAAACTATCTTCTGTTTCAGGGCCTAGAGAGTTTCTGTTGGTTTAGTGAGGCCTGGAAGACCGTAACGGTCTTGAGGATACCCTGATGATTTTAACTACAACAATTAAGGTCAGGAGGAGAAATGAAATTATAAAAATAGTAAGGGGCCCTGAGGGCCCTGAGTAGATAGGGGAGGTTGACAGGTAGGTGGGATTAATTCTACTATTATTTAGGAGTAGGAACACAGAGGAGTTGTAAAATTTAGATGTAAGTAGCATTGGGTCTACTAGTACTAGGGAGCAGCAGTGAGCAGGAGATCAACACTATTAAAGTGGACCACGGGTGTATTTTGAAGGCTCGTTCGACGCGAGGAGGACACATAGATGAAGAGGATTAATATTCCCCCTAAGAAAATTAAGAATAGAATGTATGAAAACCAAAATGAGGGTTGAATAACCCGGAGATAAGACAAATTAGTACCGTTTGGGCTAATAGTGTTAAACCTATGGAGAGTGGGTGCCCGGGGTTGTAAATAGTACGGCCAATCTAATGATGGAGGATTAAAAAATACAAGATATTATTTTATACGCGCAGGTATTTATAAAGTTTTAAGATGGGTGATCATTTTTGGTTTACAAGACCAAGATTTTAATTAAACTATTAAAACTTATTTGGTTTAAATAGTTTTAATTAAAATTTGGTTTGTGGTACCAAGATATAAAAAGTTTTATTTTAAATCATGTTATGGGGTATATATTTTCATACGGTGAGTTTGGTGTTTTTATTGCTCTCGTCATTAGTTTCCATTGGGCGAGTTTAGCCAGGTTAAATTTGGTCTCAGTGTGTAATTGAATGGGAAATTTTTCTCTGAGCTCATCTTCTGTTGTTGTTACTTTAGTTTGTGATTGAGTTAGTACTTTATTCTTGGGGTAGTTTTATTTATTTCCTCTATAGTTATATATTATAGGGGGATTATGGATGGTGATAAAGGGTACAACCGTTTTATATATATAGTTTTTGCTTTTGTTTTTCTATAGGGCTCTCATTATTAGGCCTAATTTAATTAGGATTCTTTTAGGTTGAGACGGATTGGTTTGATTTCCTATGTTTTAGTAATTTATTATCAAAATGAAAAATCCGCTAATGCGGGTATACTAACCATTTTATCAATCGTATTGGAGATGTAGGGATTTTATTGAGGATTTCTTTGTTATTTATACTAGGGGTGGAATTTTATTTTTATGGGGAGACCTTGGGGGAAGATTTCTTTTTGTTAAAGATTTTTGTATGTTTAGCTGCTATAACTAAGAGGGCCCAGATCCCATTCTCGGCGTGGTTACCAGCAGCCATGGCTGCTCCTACCCCTGTCTCAGCCCTGGTTCACTCTTCGACTTTGGTTACGGCCGGGGTTTATATTTTGATTCGGTTCAGGGGAGCCCTAGAGGGCTCGTCTGTTCAAACTTTTTTGTTAATTATTTCTTGTTTAACAATATTTATGGCGGGGCTAGGGGCTAATTTCGAATTTGACCTTAAGAAAATTATTGCCCTGTCAACTTTGAGGCAGTTGGGGGTTATGATGGGGATTTTAGCTTTAGGGTTTCCGGATTTAGCCTTTTTTCATTTATTAACTCATGCTTTGTTTAAGGCATTGTTATTTATATGCGCGGGGTCTGTAATCCATAGTGTTAAGGAATATCAGGACATCCGAAATATGGGGAGGCTGGTACTATGTATACCCCTGACCAGGGTTTGTATGAATTTAGCTAATTTAGCTCTATGTGGGATACCCTTTTTAGCGGGATTTTATTCTAAGGATTTGATTTTAGAGGTAGTATTTATAAGGAGGGTAAACTTTTTAGGGTTTTTTCTGTATGTCTTATCCACGGGCTTAACAGTGTGTTATACATTTCGGCTGGTTTACTATAGTTTAAGTTGCCCACCTAATATAAGTTCTATAATAATAATTAGGGAGGGTCATAGTATAATGATAGGGGGGATTACAGTATTGAGAGTGGGGGCAGTCTCGGGGGGCTCTATTTTAGCTTGGGTGGTTTTCCCTGAGAGCTATATGATTTGCTTGAGATTTTTTTTAAAAGTTTTAGCATTACTAGTTAGGGCAGTGGGTGGTCTGCTGGGTTATATTATTAATATAGTGGGGATGAGATCCAGTCTAAAGTCGATGGGGCTGTACTGATATATTGCATTTATAGGTTCAATGTGGTTTATGCCTATTTTATCTACGCTAAGGTTATCCAACTGGGGGTTACGAACAGGAGACAGGTTTTTAAAGGTGGGGGATAAGGGGTGGTCGGAATATTTTGGAGGTGAGGGCAGATTTAGTGAATTTATAACATGTTCTAAGTATCTCCAACTTAGACAAGAGAATATAGTTATATATATAGTCAGGGTGGAAAAACTTACAGGACGGGAGGTTGCATTTGCCTGTTTTCATATGGGAACGGCATTTTCTGGGGTGATCATAATTGTATGTCCCATCTGATTTCCCAGATTTTCCATGCCTGCAGATACCAAGTGCATAATATTGACATAGGCCTGGTTTCCGTTTGCCCTGGTTTTTTGTGACTGTGTTCCCCATTGGTGGGTGTGTTCCTGTCTCATGTCTGTCTTCGTTACTATTGCTAACAATGGAGCCTTCAACTGTTTCCGGTAATTTATCTTCGGTATTTTCCTGGGCATCCCCTTGTTTACTATCTAACGTGTTATTGCTAGTTTGTAACACTGCTTTGTGTGTGTCATTATCTACACCTGTTTCCCCATCATTTATTTCACTAGAGCTACTGTCCCTCTTCAGGTCACCATCATTTATTTCAACATCTGTACCAGGGGCGGTAGCACCATCTGGCCCTGATTTTTTACTTTCCCAGCTGTTATAGAAAGCTGTCATGTTTTTTATGAAGTCCGATTTGGTGTTGTCATCTTTTAATATTGATGTGATTTTATTCCACAGTTCGGTCTCATTTGGACATACCCAAAAACACTTCCCTTTTTTAATATCTCGGGTGGTAGAGTCTTGAATGTCTACACAAGGGGCGTGGCAGCATTTACCACAAAAGATGCATGAAATCCATGCTGAGGAACGTTTGCTTGTTAGGTTGCATATTCCACAGGGTTTCATGATTGATTTTGTTGGTTGTTTTACTGTATATTCTACTAATAGGTTCCCTGAAGTGGTGATCCGTATATTTGTATCGTATCTATTTTATTTGCATGTGTAAGTGTTTGGACAATTACCTCGTAAAAGTTATTCTTACTGTTATTGTTTTGGTGTTTGATAAGGTCCCCTAAAACTCCGTCCGCTTATTGAATCCGGACTCGGATACCAGTTTTGAATCCAGTCAATGGTTCCCTTATTTCTTGGATCTGACGAGATCCAGTGTCACTTATTTAATGAATAATGTAGGGGTTGTCTGGGTTACGCGAGACAGATCACTGGAAGATGATTAAACAGAGTAATAATGATCGGTATGGTACAAAAGTATAACTTGCGTGTTGAAGATAAAAACCGGTCCTTCTGGCAGGTCCTACTGTACGGCGGCCGTACCTCTGGCACCCTGGTTTACCTCTGGCACCCTGTTTACTTCTGGCACCCTGGTAAAACCTCACCCCGCTTTAACACCTGGGTTTCCGTGCACTTATGGTTTACTCTACTGGGTTTAGATTTTGTTTTGTTTTTTCCTACACCACAACACTGCTGGTTTTTCTATGATGACTGGAAGATATACGGACTTATGTTAGTGAAATCGTTCACTGACAACTCACAACTCGACACTGTTTATCGTATTTTTCAGCTGGACAACTTACGTTGACAAATTGGGTTGACTTATGTAAAATTTGTGAAGACTTTATCGTTGTGGAAACTTTTTTAGTCACTAAAAGTTCCACAGGGTAAGTGAGCCGTAAAAGCCTTACATACCGTGGATCGGCCCTCGGAGTTTATAAACCCACACTCCCAACCAAAACAACTACACACTCCAGCTTTTGAAGGTGACTATTGTGTATATTTTAATTGATAGATTTATCCACCTAGGAACACCTAGGCAAGTTTGTACAGATAGAAACTAATAGTAAGATTATTAAGGCAACGTTAGGTATTAATACTGTAGCTCTAGCACCCTAATATAGGTAGTTATAGGCCTGAATAGGCAAGCATTAGGTTATGTTAGCTAGAGACAACTGGCAGCCCACACTTGAATCTAGGCAGTGTGGTAGTCAGAAATTGTGACCTACGTCCTTACCAGACCAGACTCCACACGAACAAGACGTGCTGAGATTAGGCAGCACCCCCCACGTGACCCAACATCTGTCCTGGGGCCCTGGAGGAGATCCCGAAGTACCGTGGAAATCTGCCTCCATCCAGACCCATTACAGTAAGACTAGGCTTTCTTTCTCTCAGTATCTGGCCAGTTTTCTGGGGGAAACGTTAGTGAAGTTATCTGTGGGTCTTAAGCAGACGGAAACCTTTGTGTTGGTATGTACCAGCGTCGTCTCTTAAGTTCAGTCTGGAAGCTAGTGTTACTTACTGCATATATTACTCAAGGGACATCCTAGTAACCAGGGAACTCTGAGGTGCAGGCAGGACACTAATTACCCCATCTTTTGCAGACAAAGTTTCTCCACTGCACATGGTGTTAGGAGGGGTTATATATAAGGAAGACCAGGACATATACCCACCCTTTTCGTTCAAGTAAGTAATCTCCCTTCCAGTATTGTGTAGGCAGCGTGGGATTCCCCTTACTGCAATTAGATAGAAATTTGTACCATAGCCACTTGTAAGTCTGAGAGAAGTGTCTCAGAGTGTCGGTGTCAACAGTGCTTGCCCAGAGTGCAACTTACAAGAGGCCAATCCAAACAAGTTTCTATAATCGTGGTTTAAGGGACCCAGTTGGTTGGTGAATAAAAGTAACTGGCCTGTTCAAAAGGCGCATATTGCTCCGGTGGAAATTACTGTGAACACGGCTCCAGTCCTCGGTCCCTCCTTAGCCATTGATATAAATAGATACTCATCCTTCCCAAAATTGATTAATGTCACGAAGTTCGTGTTTAAATTCATAAACAAGATGAATATCCCGTATGATTTTCCTCAATCCCTGAAATACTGGGTACAGATAGTACAAGGAGAAATCTATGGAGCGGAGATTAAATTGCTAAGGGATGGAAAACTTGGGAAGGGTTCAATAATAGAGAAATTGGGGCTATACTTGGAGGATGACGTAATCAAGTGCAGAGGTAGATTGCAAAATGCTGAATTGGGTGAATCTGCTAAGACTCATCATCTGACAACTTTAATTGTATTAAATGCCCATAAAAATGTGATGCATGGTGGAGTACAAGATACCTTAAATTGCATTAGGGAAACTTTCTGGATTCCTCAGGGGCGACAGAGTGTGAAGAGGGTGATCAAGACATGTGTGGTGTGTCGCCGTGTAGAAGCCAGAACCTATATGTACCCAGGACCTTCACCATTGCCCAAGGAACGAGTGCAGTTAATAAAGCCATTTGATGTAACCGGTGTAGATTACAGTGGCCCAATCATTTTAACGGGTACTGCAGATGGTGTTCCTTTAAAGGTGTATGTGTGTTTATTCACTTGTACCGCTACAAGGGCAGTACACTTAGAAGTGGCACAGGATTTGTCTGCAGAACTGTTCATACAGCTGTTTCGTAAATTTGCAGCTAGGAGATCCTGTCCGAGACTCATGATTTCAGATAATGCCACTAACTTTGTAGCGGGAGCGCAACATTTGAAGGAATTAAATGAGAGTAATGACGTACAATCTCTGTTAAATCAGCGAGGGTGTGGCTGGAAGTTTATAACTCCCAGGGCCCCTTGGCAAGGGGGATTGTATGAAAGACTGATAGGTACAGTGAAGAGGTGTCTGCGTAAAGTACTACACCGGAAACGAATTAACTTGGAGGAATTCCGGGCAGTATTAGTGGAGGCAGAGAATCGGATAAATAATCGTCCTCTCTCGTACATTATTGATACTCCCGACGCAGAAGTAGTGACTCATTCTCACTTGATATGTGGGCGGAAACTAGAAGCTGCACCTATCTATCGAGATAATCCTGCGGAAGTTGATGAGGATTATAATAATGTGACAGTGTTAAGTGATAAATTTAAGATGTTGAATAAAGTAATTAATCATTGGTCTACTGTGTGGCGCAAAGAGTATCTTCTTACATTACGTGAACACTTTTATGGTGCATCAGAAGCGGCGAATCGACAAAATATTCAACCAGGTGACATTGTGTTGATTGATACTGAACAACCAAGAACGTTGTGGCCTTTGGGCAAGGTGGTGACATTATACCCAGACTCTCAGGGTGTTGTCAGGAATGTCAAAGTGTTGTGTCGCGGCCAAGAGAGTTTACGCACCATTAATAAGTTAATTCCTTTAGAATTAAAGGGAGTTCTATCAACTGGGAACGGAAATCTAAGGGAAAGTGACACGAGTGATGTTGAAGACGACACGGACCAGGGGATACCAGAAACAGGAAGTGTGATTCGACCTACCAGGAAGACAGCTGTTCAGTCCAGGGAGGGCTGGAAGCGCCTGTTGAAAACTGACTCGATTTGATTCGTCTAACAACGAACTCTGCCCGGCCGCAGTGTGGAAAATATTGGTATTTTCCGAAAGCTGTAATTGATAAACTTTCCAATATGAACAGATATCCTTAATGTACCGCTGGTAGCTTAACGTTCATGGGGGTATGAATAGAGAACCATCATACCAGCGGGGAGGAAGCTAGGCAGAGAGGCCTACCCACCAGATTTCAGGCGGTGATGGCAAGTGGAATTTGGCGAGTACGACCGCCAAATCGGACTTAATTACTTCCTTTCGTGATGTGGAGGAGTATCAATGTGGGCGCCGAGTATAAAGTGGGACAATCGGTCCAGGAGGCCCAGTGATAGGGCAGTAATTGTGGAAATAATGAATGGCGCTGGCATGGTATGTTCGCTTAGGCCTACTTTGAACTCCAGTGAAGCCACCATACGACAGGATAAAGTCGTTAACCCTGATACTGGGTGGTTTTCGTCTTAGAAGAGACTGAAATATGTTCGATGAATATTGTGGAATGGTGAATATAGTGAAACCGAGTTGTAAATAATCAGGGGGTGATTGTACCGGGCGGGTCTAGCGTGGGTACGCCATACCCCAACTGCCATATTGGATGTGGAGAAGATGAACTAACATATCGTAATTTATCTACTCGAAATACAAATATCGAGACAGTGAATGTGTATAAACTAGTGGGGCATTAAGCCAGGATATACATAGTGTGTAAAGTTATACGTATAAACAGTAATAAGGTCAGAATAGTGAGAGGATCTGAATCGCTACCCCGACCAACCGCATGTTAATTAACGCCCGGTCTCGTGGGCGTATAAGAGTTCAGGGAAATTAATCTTCCTTGACTCGACGTGAAAACTCTTACCATCGTGATCGAACCAGACCGCAGGAGGACGTCAACAACGAAGCGACTCCCTCATCTAAAGCTAAGTACTCTCTGTTTTGACCTTCTATGTCGGCCGGCAAGATTGTTATAAATAGTAGATGTACTGTAGCTAGGTCATCGATCTACAATGCACCGCTATGATGCTGTTAATTAGGTGAGTGATGGTCATGTTAACTTAATTGTGTGTTCTCTACCTTTCCTTCTACTTGATCAGTCGCCCAATACCTATACAGTCCACTTAAATTTAATCATACCATAATTATTAGTATTATCTACTCAGATTTATTTATACTGGTCCAGAGTGCAGTGGGCTAACGTGAGAATATCGAAGGTACCCCTTGGGTGCGGCCAGGAGTGGGTAAAGTTCTCACATACCTTAAGGGAAGGTGCAGTAAAATTATACTAGTCGGTCCACTCCCCGGGAGACTATTTTGTTGTAAGTGGCGGTGAAGCCCAGACAGGTAATCTCCCACAATTCCCCACAAGTATAGTTGATGGTCTTGATGACATAAATGATGGTGAAGGCAGATTTGAAACATACCTTAGTAAACACTCTCGGAAAAAGGAACGAGGCTTCCAGAGAAAGCTTGCTGCAAGCAATACAGGGGATGCACACCCTCCCAAAGCTGTCAGGTTAGATTTACCTAACAACACTGATCAAGAGAGTAAGTGTAATTGGTTTTACGAAGCTAGTGTAGACAACCCAGAGAAAACTATCAAGTTTCTCCATGATGAGGATAACTACGTATTTGTGCCTAATGATTCAACATTTATAGACAAACTTCTCGCTAAAGAATATGCCAACATCAAACTCCGAGCTGCCCCACCTAGGGCACCTAAAGTGCTCATTGTCATATACAACATACAACATCAACAAGCACTTGAATCCTAAATATCTGGTGTCAGAGCAAGTTGCAAGCCCTCGTCGACTTCCCAACGATCTGATATTAGCTGAGTGGACTGGCCAGGGGACTTTGCCACGCTATATTCACTCCCGTGCTGCCCTCAACAGGCGCTATAACATTGCATTGTACAGACCTCCTCAACGTCGATGTTATAAGTGTCAACGTTGGGGCCACATTGCCAGGAAATGCCCAGCTAAGTCACACTTTTTTTTTTTATTTAAAAACACATATATACATAACAATCCACTAAATGCCCAAGAATAAATCAGGCTCATATAAACAAAAACAAGCAAACAGAACAGGAATAAACACATCTCTCAATATATCCTATAATAAGAACCCGTGCCAAAAGCACATAAACAAAAAATGTCCATCGTACTACCCATCCTAGCTAAATTTTTCTATACAAGAACATAATACACTGTCATGAAACTGTACATACACTGTCTCAAAAACACCGTAAAATTAAACCGTTGGTTACATATCCTTCTTCTTCCCTACCACAAAACGCAGTACATAGGCATGAAATAACATAAAACCTTAAACTTTCTGCCTATAAAACAGTTGTTGCACAATAACACATAAAAACAACTGACCCCCGTAACAAGGGTCACACCACAACATCATCTTAAATAAGAAATACATTAACATCAAGCCATCACCACTGTAGACAACACTGTCTACAACACAACGTCACACTCCCACACCGGAGAATAAGTCCACACAAAACACATTTGTGTTGCATACATATACAAACACTCTTGAAAAAACACATAAATATGCAGAAGCTGCACATAATGTAAATTCAAACAAAATATAGTAAACACATAGAATACAGTACTAAAAACGTTAAACCTAAGAAAAACATAGCAAAACATCAACTTAATCCTACATGAATTGCCACAGATACCTGGGCCAACTGCACCCAAGCACACCTGCACACTGTCGGTTGTCTAACACCTAATACCTCCTAACCTCAAACCTGCCACATAAATGCAAACTGCCAGCACATCACCACCGACAAACCCTACTACTTGAACTTTAGAATATTACACTACTACATCCTAGAGGAAAACCCCATGCGTCCATGACCCCTATGACCCCCAACCAACATCACTCCAAGTCTGAGTCAACACACACCTGAAAAATTACCTACAACCCCATAAAACCCCCAAAACGTCCAAAACTCGGACACCCACGATACCACCCCGACCCAACCCATCCTAGCTTCAACCCTGTATACCCACGCCTAACCAACCACACATCAATCAACCAAACTATAACCTAGTCAACCCCTTCCCGATATGCCCAACCTCCTCCTCCCCCACTCGACCAGTCCCCCTCGATTGGCTCCTACTTCATCCCCAAAACTTTAAAAGGGACACCACCGTCATCGTTCTATAACCCTCAGAGAAAGCCTCAACCCAAGTTCTCCCATACAAACCCTGATTCCTACATTTCGTCCTGTAAAAATGTGCCGCCAAGGCACGAACCCGCCTCCCACCCACTACCTCGCACATACCTCATCAACCTAGTCAAGACACAACTGATGTGAAGATTCTAACTCATGACGATTTAATCAAGGATCAGTTTGTTGATCAGTCTTTGGAGAGACTGAGAGATATAGCAGTTACTGAGAGTGAAGCAAAGGATCTCGATAATTGTTATTATTACAATAAAGGTGTACTATTGGAGAAACGTACAAGTCAGTCGACAGCTGACAGTGATTCCACCACAGTCAAGCATCTTGTTGTTTTACCAGTTACATTTCGTGAGCTAGCTCTTGATTTTGCGCACAATAGTCCCATAGGGGGATATTTGGGTGTCAGGAAGACACTTGGTAAACTGGCAAAACATTTCACTTGGCCGGGAATGAGGTACACTGTTGCTGATCATGTGCGGCCTTGCCACGTCTGTCAGGTGACAGGCAAACCAGCTCACTCGCCTCCACCTGCTCCTCTCATACCAATAATTGTAAATGGTGAACCATTCTCACGTCTTATCATAGATTGTGTTGGTCCTCTGCCTAGAACCAAGTTGGGGAACCAATACCTGTTTACAATAATGGACGCAGCTACACGCTATCCTGAAGCCATTCCTTTGAGAAAAATTAATGCTCGTGCTATTGTCAGGGCATTGATGAAATTTTTCTCCCAGGTTGGATTGCCTCGAGAGATACAGTCGGATCAGAGATCCAATTTTACTTCTAAGATCCTTCGAGAAGCATTATCCCACCTAGGAATAAAATCAGTACTTTCTACCAGTTACCATCCTCAGTCCCAAGGTGCTCTAGAGAGATTTCATCAGACACTGAAGTGTATGATGAGAGCCTATTGTGAACATTTTTCTAGAGACTGGGACGAAGGTGTACCCTTTCTTCTGTTTGCTATACGAGAAAGTGAACAAGAAAGTCTAGGTTTTAGTCCGTTCGAGCTAATATACGGACACCAAGTGCGTGGTCCTCTTGCTGTGTTGAAAGACGTGTGGACAGGAAAATCTAATCCATCATTAAGCACATCACCTTCATTAATGCAGAAGCATTTAACTGCTGCTCGAGAGCTTGCTTCGAAAAACCTAGTTTCAGCTCAGGCTAGGATGAAACAACAGTATGACAAGCGTGCTGTATCTCGCTCTTTTAAAGCAGGAGATAAGGTGATGGCACAGAAATTAGTACCAGGACATGCTCTACAAGCCAGGTATGATGGTCCCCTGGTAGTAGTGAAGAAGCTTAGTGACGTAAATTACCTCGTACGCACGCCTGGGAAGAGAAAATCCAATCATGTGTACCACATTAATCAGCTCAAGGCATACTACGCTAGCCCTCTACCTACTGCTTCTATTCTTCCTAGACTACAGGAAGGAAACGTCAATCTGCCTGACATCTCTAGAGGTATAGAGGTCCGTTTAGAAAATTCAGTGACTCTACAATCACTCGATAATTTTTTAAGTAACCTTGATGCTGATAAAGCAAGTAATGTTAAGAACATGATTTTGCAGTACCCTGAATTGTTTAGTGATGTTCCTAAGCGTTGTACTCTGGGCGTACATGACGTTGATGTACAGGGAGCATCACCTATTAAACAATCACCATACAGAATGAGTCCAACGAAACAGAGCATTGAGAGAAGAAGTTGACTTTTTGTTATCTCATGGACTTATTGAACGCAGTAAAAGTCCATGGGCCTCACCGTGTATATTAGTGCCCAAGCCTGATGGTAGTTTCAGGATGTGTACTGATTACAGGAAAGTGAACTCTGTCACCTTGCCTGATGGTTATCCTTTACCTCGCATAGACGACCTGATTGATCGTGTGTCAGGAGCACAGTATGTCTGCCGTTTAGATCTCTTACGAGGATATTATCAAGTCTCGCTTACTGAACGTGCTCAAGAAATATCTGCTTTCACCGTTCAAGATGGATTGTTCAACTATCTCGTCACTCCATTCGGATTATGTAATGCTGCTTCGTCATTTCAACGTATTATGAACGAGTTGACCTACGACTTAGACGGAGTAGAAGCCTATCTTGATGATTTAGTGGTGTACAGTGACGAATGGGAACAACACTTGACACGTCTCAGAGCTTTGTTTGAGAAACTGACACATTACAATTTCACTGTTAACTTGGCTAAGTGTAGTTTTGGTCAAGCCAAGATTACCTATCTAGGGTTTTGTATAGGCCAAGGTGAAGTTGCTCCTATTGATGCTAAAGTTCGTGCTATTGCTGCTTTTCCAGTACCACAGGATAGGAAGGGTGTGCAAAGATTCCTGGGTATGGCAGGTTATTATCGCAGGTTCTGTCCTAACTTTGCTCAAGTCGCTGCTCCTCTTACTGAGCTCACTAGTAGCAAAGTCCAGTTCATCTGGACTCAAGATTGTTCAGACTCATTTACAAGGTTGAAGCGCTTGCTTTCCTCTGCTCCTGTTTTGCAGAGTCCTAACTTCACCCTACCCTTCTTTTTGCATATAGATGCGAGTGGTTATGCAGTGGGCGCGGTATTAACGCAAAAGTCCACATCCACTGACATACTGCTTCCTATATGTTATTATTCCTCTAAACTCAAATGACATCAGAAAAACTATGCCACTATTGAAAAAGAGGCACTAGCTCTCGTGGTGTCGTTAGAACATTTTGATGTATATTTGGGTACTTCTCCTTTTAAGATAAATGTATTTTCTGACCACAATCCTCTCACCTATATTAACACCATGAAGAGTAAAAATGCTAGGATAATGAGGTGGGCTCTCAGAATCCAGCCTTACTCCATAAGTATTAAACATATTAGTGGTCGATGTAATGTAATTGCTGACGCTCTGTCACGTCCTTAATTATCATTACAACATTTAAATTAACGTAAAATTTTGTGCCCAATATACTATTTTGTTACTTGCTACTTTGATTAATTAAGTAAAGTAACGTAAACTCAATATTGCCCATATAAATTTTATGAAATCATGTCTAATTATAATTTCTTTCCATGTATCTACAGTAGTGTGATTTGTATGTTGGTGTGTTGTGAAGGAGATACGGAGAGAGGCTGAGTGTGAGTGTAGTGTTTGGTGGGCGATGTTTGTTGCCGAGCAGACTGCTCTGCGGTGACCCCCCCCACTTCTCTACACACCTTATTCTCTCAAGCTTCCTCATGCAGTCCAGTCATTGCTGCTTCACATTCCACTACCACTGTATTAGAGTGGAATGTCATCTCCTATCGCACAAGACTGCTGCTGTGTAGTCGTCACTACTATGACCACCACTGTTCAAGCCTCAGATGTCTCTATGCTGTCACCTCTACATCAGTGTATGGACATAACCGTGATTATGCTGATTTACGAAGTTGTATACTACCCTAGTACGAGGGGCATATCCTAGTGAAATGACACTGTAGAAAAGTTTAAGAGTTAACTTCTGAGGGACTCAGATCTTGATATTTGAGACATGAGAAATTACTACTTCTCCTAGTGCGACCGTTTGTCGTGATGGGGGGGTATTGCGCCCCTTGAACTGGTCCTCAATGTATATAATGTATATTTCCATTTTCTATAATTTTATATTGCGAATATTCTCGATTATAGCTAAATCGTTAATATTTTGCTTTATATTATTATTAGACTATTATTTAAATTAGCTATATTTATTAGGTAGGATATAATATTGTTGTGCTTGAGAGTGTGTAGTAACTGCCTTGGTGTTGGCAAACTACTGTTATGCTGCCGGCGTCTAGTTGCTGGGAGGAGTCAGTCTCTGAACACACCTGAGCTGGGTGGTTGTTCCTCTTTCCTCTCTCTCTCTGGCCTGCTGCCCTCGTCGAGTCAACACCTCACTCTATTTCTACTTGTTTTCTCGACATTAGACTCTGTTGGGTAGAGTATGCATTTGTGGGTGAGGCGAATCATACTTCTCAGGACTCTGTGTAACTCTGTTCACAGAGAATAGACTAGACAGTGATTTTTCGACGTTTTCTGGGTTGTGTGTCACATTGACACTCTGATACAACTCAGGTCTCAAGCTATAGCTCTGGACCTAATTCGATAAGGCATCTGTGCACCGCCACAGTTTGGGATTGTTTATGCTGAACCTAGTTTCAGTAGAAAGGGAGTTTTATGACTGTTTTGGAGGATCTACTGATGGTCCCCAGTTAGGGTCGATTTTCTATTTCCTTGTTCCTGACGCTGTGTTGCTGTTGCCTGTTATAGTGCTGTTCTGCGAATTGGTCATTTTACTGGACAATCCAGCTGTTCTGATTGTCAGTTTAGTACAGCTAGCTTATGAGAAGTTGTTATGTCGTACACTGGTTGAGTCGAGTCTTAAGAGTTACCGGGAGCACACTCATACACACATTCTTATTTATATATATTATTGTAATTACTGACATTGTACCTGATGGTACTTCTGAGTCATTTATATATATGTGCCCTCAGCACAGACTTATTGTATATGAGAGCAGTGTAGGAGCTACCCTCCTAATTAACCTCCTAATTGATATCTTAATTAATATCTTTATAATTGATTTACTTTACTACCCTAGATTTTCTCACTTTGATAATAAACCTTTTAAATATATCTGTTTGGTTAGTACCCTATCAGTTGCAATCCTCTTCAGCTATATAATATGTCGGATAACTGAACCAGGATACTGACTTTGTTGCAAAAGCCCAGTAACAGGCTGGATGCTAGAAGGGCTATCCTTTCTAGTGTTCACTGGAGATGTCTATTATTAATAGATATCGTGTCATTTTGTAACACACGACACATATATAAATAATCAACCACCAGGTACATTAACCCTCTACGTACATTTTCCTCAAACCCACCAATATCCAGGCTTAAAGCCCCTAACATCGAAAGCCCAAACCCACCCACACTCCTCAGAACCCGTCCAAACCATTCCCGTACCCCGCCTAAATCTTCACAAAAATACACCGCATGGTACGACGTATCCAAAAACCCACATCTCAAACAAGTACCCTCACTCGCTAAACCCATTAAAAACAATTGCGCTTTAGAAGCCAAGATTCCATGTAGGAATCGAAAAATCGTCTCCCTAACCCTCGCCCTCAGCCTCAACTTCCAGAAACCTAATCAAGTCGCCTGCCAATTATACTTTGGGTACTCTGCTACCCCCTGCACTATACCTCCCCTCCCCAAGCTTGTCCAAAACCCCCACCCGAAAACCCCTTGGCTCTCTGACGCCCTCAACATTGCCTCACATAAACTCAGGTCACGTCCACTCCACCACCTCCGTACCTCACGCATGACCACTCCCACCCACTTACCCCCCACCCCTCCCTCCTCCACATATGTCTGCTTTACATATATCCCTATCAGCCTCCTATGTAAGGGTATCAACCCCAAACCTCCCTTACTAACCGGCGTCATGACAACCTCCTTATTGAGCCAATGTCTACCAAAACCCCATATCTGCAACACTCTCCGCTGTAATAATTCAACATCTCTCACAGTGGGTATACCCTTCCACATGCCACAATTTACTATACAGTAAAACATTCACTACCATAACCCTCTGCATTAACGTGATCTCCGGTCCCATCCACTCATTCGTGCTATTGTCGTTCCCACCTTAGAAGAATTTTCATCCCTCACCTTACTCGATCATTACAAAAATATCCCACAAATTTTCAAGCACTCAACAACATGCCAACCATACCTCTTCCCAAATCCCCGCCCACCCACGTCCCCACCTCTAACAATTTAGATTTTACCCTGTTAAACCTCATCCCCATAGTTGAAAAACACTTATTATCCTCCCTATAGCATCTAACCCTCCACCCACCTACGAGGGAAATTTTTGTGTCATCAACATAACCCACTATTCCAGATGCACAACCCGGTACCTGACCCTCCCCCCTACCCCTTTGATCTAACCTATAAAAGGATCCTGTAAGCATGCAAACAGAATTTGTGATAAAGGGCACCCCGTGAAACCCACTTCATGTCCACCACGTTTCCCACCCTTCCATTCACTTGAACCCGCAAAAAGCCCCCTCATACAACGTTTTAACCCAACCCATACTTCGTTTCCCCAAAAACCCCGCTTTCGAAGAATGTCAAATAACATATTTCTATCCACACTGTCATAAGCCGTTTCCCAATCAAGCCCTAAAACCCCACCCCTCTCAACCCTCGATGGAATGCCCCAACCTTACCATGCCCATTCCCATACACCTCCCGGTATCCCATACTGACCACGTTCTATGATAGAATCCAAAAACCCTTTTTAAACCCCATTACCCAAAATCCTTTTCAAAAATTTTGTAACTGCAATAAAAGTGAAATAGCTCTGTAATCCTAATCGTTTTTGAATTTCCCCTTTGGCACTAAAACCACAACCAGTGCGCTGATCCTCACCCATATACCTTACTTTCAACGATTGAAAACTTTTGTCAAACATTCCTTCAACACTCCCCAATGTTGAACATAAAATCACTAGGTAAGCCATCTACTCCGGCGTTACCATCTGCATCCTTTACCAACCACATTCCTCCCCAGTTATACTACCTCCATACCTTTCCCCTCCTCCTCACTAATCCCCACCTGTATACCCTCCAAAACTTCCTTTCCTCCCCCTTTCCTCCAACCTCAGGTCTAGATACTGCTGAAACCAAACATCCACAAACCCGCTCATACTTTGTCGAGCAGTACCTGTCCCTCCATATACCCACCCAACTCCTCGTGCACCTTTTAATGACATCATCGTCATACCCTGCCTCTCTTTCGAAAACCACGCAAGACAGTCAAAAACGGTTTGTCCCCCACAGACATCTCATCCTGCTCATTCTGATAGCCTGGAATTTCATTTTATATCCTAATGGAAAAA
>WNWK01029844.1:0-24014 GCA_009830355.1 Cherax destructor
TTTTTGTCTCCACAGACCCCTAAGTACCATTCCCCTTTTTACTCTCATCATTTCATGATTCATCCATCCTTCATAGACCCATCTGCTGACATGTCCACTCCTAAATATCTGAATACATTCACCTCCTCCATACACTCTCCCTCCAATCTGATATCCAATCTTTCATCACCTAATCTTTTATCCCTCATCACCTTACTCTTTCCTATACAGTGGACCCCGGTGTTCTGATGCTCCAAACTCAAACAATTATGTAAGTGTATTTTTGTAAGTGGGGGTCTAAAAGGACTAGTCTAATTTACATTATTCCTTATGGGAACAAATTCGTTTGGAACGGCACTTGAACAGCATTCTGGACGAAAATCACGAACACTGGGGTCCACTGTATTCACTTTCAATTTCCTTTTTACATACCCTACTAAACTCATCCACCAACCTCTGAACTTCAGAATCTCCCAAAAGCACAGTGTCATCAGCAAAAAGCAGCTGTGACAACTCCACTTTGTGTTAGATTCTTTATCTTTTAACCCAACCTCTTGCCAACACTTGCACTTTCCCTTCTCTTGCAACCCCATCTATAAATATATTGAACAGCCATGGTGACATCACACATCCTTGTCTAAGGCCTACTTTTACTGGAAATAATCTCTCTCCTACAACTCTAACCTGAGCCTCACTACCCTCATATAAACTCTTCACTGCTTTCAGAAACCCTCCTCCTATTCCATACACCTGCAACATCTGCCACATTGTTTCCCTATCCACCCTGTCATACACCATTTCCAAATCCATAAATGCCAAAAACTCTTTACCCTTATCTAAATACTGTTCAGCTATATGTTTCACTGTAAACACTTGGTCTACACACCCTATCTTTCCTAAAACCCCCTTGTTCATCTGCTTCCTACTCTCCATCTTGCTCTTAATTCTTTCAATAAAAACTCTACCATACACTTTACCAGGTATACTAACAGACTTTTTTCCCCTATAATTTTGCACTCTCTTTGCCCCCTTTGCCTTTATACAAAGGAACTATGCACGCTCTCTGCCAATCCCTAGGTACTTACCATCTTCCATACATTTATTAAATAATAGCACCAACCACTCCAAAACTAAAGCCCCACCTGCTTTTAACATTTTTATCTTTATCCCATCAATCCTAGCTTCCTTACCCCCTTTCATTTTACCCACTGCCCCACGAACTTCCCCCACACTTACAACTGGCTCTTTCTCACTCCTACAAGATGTTATTCCTCCTTGCCCTATACACGAAATCACAGCTTCCCTATCTTCATCAACATTTAACAATTCCTCAAAATATTCCCTCCATCTTCCCGATACCTCTAACTCTCCATTTAATAACTTACTCTCCTATTTTTAACTGTCAAATCCATTCGTTCCCTAGGCTTCTCAACTTATTAATCTCACTCCAAAACTTTTTCTTATTTTCAACAAAATTCGTTGATAACATCTCACCCACTCTCTCATTTGCTCTCTTTTTACAATGCTTCACCACTCTCTTAACCTATCTTTTTCTCTTCATATACTTTCCCTCCTTGCATCACTTCTACTTTGTAAACCTCTCATATGCTAACTTTTCCCCTTACTACTCTCTTTACATCATCATTCCACCAATCGCTCTTCTTCTCCCCCACCCACTTTCCTATAACCACAAACTTCTGCTGAACACTCTAACACTACATTCTTAAACCTCCCCCATACATCTCAACCCCATTGCCTATATCTCCTAACCCATCTATCCTCCAATAGTTGTTTATATCTTACCCTAACTGCCTCCTCTTTTAGTTTATAAACCTTCACCCTCTCTTCCCTGTTGCTTCTATTTTCTGTATCCCATCTACCTTTTACTCTCACTTAGATTCCATAAAGTTCGCCTATATTCTCCTTGATCTAATGCTCTCACATATGCCTACTGGATGTTCAAGTCTCAACCATTTGATAGAAGTGCAGCAGAATGATAAGTGGATAGGAATGATCAGTTGTTTGAAATAATGAGATGTATGGAATGATCAATTGTTTGAATAATGAGATGTATGGAATGACCAGTTTTTTGGAATAATGAGATGTATGGAATGATCAGTTGTTTGGAATAATAAGATGTATGGAATAATCAGTTGTTTGGAATGATGAGCTGTGGGAATGATAGTTGTTTGAATAACGAGATGTATGGAATGATCAGTTGTTTAGAATGATGATAATGGAAAAACATCAAGCTGCACCAGGAAACACTGCAGGAGACCTGCCAGCTTCACCTGCATATTTATCCATCATATTTTTAAAGTACCCAATTGTTATCTTCAATTTATTATCCTACTATTAAATTGCACTTGCCTGACCTTTTGTACTGTATATACTGTTATTCTAGCTACTTTTGTATTATGACTGAAGAAGTCATTTGTGGTGAAAAGTTTTCTTAATGTCTTGATCAGTGCATACGTGTATTACCTATGTATAGGGGGAATAGTTCTCTGACATATTATTTATGTTAATTCACCAGTACTTAGGAAAGCAATAAAAATCGAGACAGAGCAAATAGAATACTTACTTTTACTGTGATATTAAGAAATTTTCAGTTATATTCAGTTATTTTGTAATTCATTACTAATATGTACAGTGGACCCCAGTTCGACCCTCGGAAATCGTAAGTTATGTAAGTGTAATATTGTAAGTGCTTTGTAAGTGTATTTTTGGGGCTGAAATGGACTAACCTACTTACATTTTCCTAAGGAGAATTCGTTCGGTAATGGCACTGAGAGTTCTGGAATGAATATGCTTAACTCATGGGCCAAATTTTTTAATGTAAATGTATTCAAAATCTAGTTTTTAGTTTTTTTTTCAAAAGCCTTGTTTTAGTTGTAAATGGATTTGTAATTATTTTCTCCGCAGTTCAAATACTACTCAGTGGCAACAACTGCACATACTGCCAGGTAATGTCTTTTTCTACATGGTTTTGATACATCTTTCAACGCACCACTGTATCCCACTGAGCTGGGTGGCTCAAAAAAAAAAAAGTTTCTCCTTTTAAAGTAATATATGGAGAAGGGGTTACTAGCTCCTTTCTCCCGGATTTTAGTCGCCCCTTATGACATGCATAACCCTGGGTTTAGCGCTCTTTGATTATAATAATAATTATGACATGCATGGAAGGAGGAAGAATTTATTCCACTTTCCCATGGAGATACAGATACATATTTTCTTTTATTAGTTCTAATGTGTATATATATTGTGCTTCTAATGAGAGTGGTGAAGCAAGCAAGATTATATTGAAAATAAATTATGATTTTCTGTTATGAGTGTGTTACATCAGTAACAGATTTTTTAGTATGCACTAAAATAAATTTATCAACCAACATTGCTATAATTTAAACAATTTAGCTTCTACCAAATCTATTTAAAGTCAAACTGAATTTAGTCATTATAATATAACATCAGTGAGTCTCATGGAGTTACAGCAAAATAAATGAGCAATTGAGTTGCTTCAAAAACAGTTGTTACAATAAGTTAAGTCTGTAAGTTTTGACTAAAAGGTATGGCAATATTTATATACTGCAATAAATCCTCAATTGAACAGAGTAATGGAGGAGAGGGGGAGTGAGTAGCTGGTAATGGTGATTATGATGGATAGAGATGAGATTCTTTGGGTGGATCGTTATCCCTAATAATGGACAGTTCTGTAAGAGAACTTTTTTTTTTTCCAAATCTATCAACCCTGCAGATTGTGTCCTACATTTCTGAAGTCCATCAAACCCAAGGGTTACTTTATTAAGACTTACCCCTTTTTAATAAACATATGGACAACAAATGGATAAGCTTTATTTTAGATATGGTAGACCAGTACAGATAATTAAGCTACAATGCCTATTGACACACAATTACTATAACTAAAAAAAAAAAAAAAAAGGAAATAAACAATTATGTATAGGTTCACAAGGGAAGAATAAAATGACAATACAGTATTAGTACCTTGTCAGAAACTAGTCAAAATTTACCAGGACAAACTGAAATATTGTCTAAAGGTTGTCTCCAATTTGTCTTTTAGATGAATTGTTTCTACAAGCAGTTTGTATTTATTATCAGTTTTTGTGTACTGCATCTCAAATAAGGCCATCCATTTGTGGGATAGAAAGAGTAAATAATTTACCTCTGTATATAAAACTGATATCTCCATGGGAAGTGGAGAAATTCTTCCTCCATAAATGCTTTTCAAAAGGTGAAAAAAAAATGCCAGCAACAAGGTGCTGTAACCTTCTCATGTATAAATTAAAATAAAAGAAGAAAACTTTGTAAGTATTTCTTCTTTTTGGATCACCCTACCTCAGTGGGGACACTCAGTGTTTTAACCCTTTCAAGGTCGAGAGGCCCTCTTGGGTCAAAAATTTTGGGAAAAAAAAAATTATGTTTTCTTATGAAATGATGAGAATCTTTCCGATCATAATGACACCAAAAGTATGAAATTTGATGGCAAACTAACGGAATTTGCTCTCGCAAAGTTAGCGGTATCGACGATATTTACGCATCAGTGATTTCGCCCACTTTGAGCCCTATTTTCAGCCAATTCCAATGTTTGTCTACCAAAATTTTAGCTAATTTGCTAGAATTCCATTTGTTCTATCAATTGAGTATAAGAAACCGCCAATTTCACCATTTCAACTACCTAATGAAGAGGTCAGAAATTGGCAATTTGCCAATTTCAACAAATTTCAAAAGATGCCAATTTCAAAATAGGGTCTAGAATAAACAAGACAGACATTCCTGGCACTAAAATACATTTTATCTGTTCATTAGTCACGTCTCCAGGCCCTCTTACATTACTTTGCTTTCCATTTTGAATTCTATTCTCAAAAAATAGAAGATTTTCCGTTATGTATACTACTGTATCATTGTAAAACAGTATAAATAATATCAGCGCACTTGCGCAAGAATATTAGACTCGCCAGTTGATGTGTATTGACGCATGGAGTGATTTGTTTACTCTTGAACATCGGCAAAATCAAACATTTTCACTTTGTTCTCAGTTTCAAGGTACTTGCCATCATGAAACCAATCAAAATTATCTCGATTTCTGTACTATATCTTTCTCTCTATCAAATGAGACCAAGAAAACGAGAATACAATCATAAATACCATACGAAAATAGACTGCAAAGTCGCTGTTTTAAACCAAAAACACGGTCTTGAGTTTTTTTTCCTCATTACGCACTGTGGTGCAGGATTTTTATACTGTGCACACTGACCGCACAGACCCATTCTCTCACATCTAGGCCTACCAGCCTGTTTCCGCTGATTTGAGGGCGCTAGATTTAGGCGTACTAGTCGTCAATAACCCTGGTGCGTAAGCCGTACTAGTATAGCAAATCCCTGAAAGGGTTAAAGAAAGTGTTTTGCTTATACACTTAGAGGTAAATATCCCAGAGGCTCTTTATTTAAAAATAATTTGTCAACATTTGTGAAAGAACTGTTCAGCATAGACACAGATGAAGAAATCACTTATCCATATAGGGAGGAATTGTTGGAACTGATATAGCAATACAAACATATTTATAGCTTTACTGAAGTGAATATCCCAAAGACTCATAGCTAAAAGCATCTTAAACACTTGATCATTTATGGGCCTTGTGGATGAAGATCATGGTAGTGGCAATTTTCTTATTCATTATGTTTTGTTTAAGATTCAAGAAAAGGTAGCAAATATAGTTGATTTGGATGTAAAAACTCTCATCCTTTGCAGGTTAACAAGACAACAGGCAATACGTCATGCACCCAAGCATTAGTGCAGGCCAGCACCAGCAATGAAACTTTTATTCCATGCCATTGATGAGCTAACTGATGGAGGGATGGCTAGCTATTCCAATGCACTCAATTTTGCATTCAATGCTTTCAAACAGGTACAGTTTTGAAACATATTTCTGCTTATTTACCCAATGTGCATTCATACATTATTCAAGTGACTGGAATCTTTGTCAAGATACATATTTTGAACAGGACACAATAACCTGAACATAGAGAAAAAACCTGTGACTACTTTTGGACTGAAACTTCATCATAAGTTTCTTTTCATATGTGGGTAATTTGTGTATTGTTCCAGTCACAGTATTGTGCCTGTTTATTCTTTTGAACAGGAGATTTGCAGGAATAGAGGTAGAGCAGTTTGGTTGGCCTTATTCATCCATGAAACCATTATTATGGTGGGAGTGTACAAGGGTTACTCTTTCTTCGCATTGATGGTTCTTCACTCATTTTCAATATCCCTTATGTGATTTTAATACATTTTGTCCATTTCCACATTGCTTTGTCATAAAAATAATGATTTTGGGGGCATTGACAACCACTTCTCTGTGCCAAAGAAGCATACAGTAAGTCCTCACTTAATGTCACCAATAGGTTCTTGGAAACTGTGACTTTAAGTGAAACGACGTATAACGAAACCAATTTACCATAGGCTAATTAGGGTAGGTTCGTCAGGACACCGGACAGGTGTTTCCTGACACGGGTCTTAGTCAGATGATGACCCGCCGTTGGAGCTTTTGGTCATCTGACCGAGGCCTTCCGCTGGCTTACCGGTCCACCCCTTTAAAAATTATGGGCTAATTGATATAAACATCAGAGGTGCTCTGTACACCTTTAGTACTCATTGTAACAGGGTTAAATCAAAGAATAAATGTTTGCAAAACAAAATTGTAAGGAGCACTTCTTACCACCACACAATTCAACAATAAATGTGCAAACTCCACACAGATATTGGCCCGGCTGGGAATCATTTTTTTTCTCATTGTTATAATGAAACGACGTTGAACAAAACAATGTTAAGTGAGGAATTACTGTACTTAATTCCATCTGTTGAAATTCATCACTGGTAATCCTGTTTATAAACATGCTTAGGGTATTCATATTTTTTTTCCATTGCTAGCAAGCAGTTTATACTTATCATATGACAAGTTAAATTTCATGCAATATAGACATGTTACTATTTTTTAAGTGCTGTGATGGTCAACTTGGTGTTTATTCTACAGTTTAACGGTACAA
The DNA here is from genome assembly GCA_009830355.1 of Cherax destructor. Lineage (NCBI taxonomy): Eukaryota > Metazoa > Arthropoda > Malacostraca > Decapoda > Parastacidae > Cherax > Cherax destructor. The sequence goes on from WNWK01029844.1 coordinate 7,041, forward strand.
GGAAGGAGGAGAAGGTGCCAGTTGCCACAAAACCATCATGCTTTTTAGTGATGGAGGAACAGAATGGCCGGAAGAAGTCTTTAAGAAGTCAGTACATAGTTGCAGTAGATTTTGTCACACTCTCAACCTCCATCTATATTTAATTTTTTTTTTTTTTTTCACTGTAAGGCTATAATAGTTCATTATTTTTATCATCCCAATTGAGCCACCATCCTCAGAGATGTTATATTTAACTCCTACTCCTGCTCCTCTAGTTATTTCATGCTTTTTGCATTTATTTCTCTGCTGATAAAAAAGATGGAGGAATGTTGTTAATTTTTCTATCTACTGTACATATTTTTATCAGAATGTTTTCAATGCATTGTTTTATGAAAGACTTAATTATATTTTTTTTAAAGTGCAATTGAGATTTCACTGGATTTATAGGAAAGTGGATTTCAAGGCAGTTGATATTGCATGGTAAAATACAGACCAGATTTTACATTTTACTGTTTTATTAAAGAAAAAAAAAAAATCATCAAAGAAAACAATATTTTTAATGGCCATTGTATATTTATATGGCCACAGATTCAAGGCAGATAACTATACCAAGTCAGTACGAATCTTCACATATGCTGTCGGACCTCACCCAATCCCTACTGCAGTTTTAAAACTGATGGCTTGCTCTACCGGAGGGAAATTTTCAGTTATTACCACAAGAAGTAGCGTGAGAACTAAAATACAGGTAGGCATTTGTATTGATATACTGTACTCTACTGTATTTCAGAATACAATATTTTCTTCATTAAATTATTTTCATTTAAATCTCTAGACACATATTTAGGGGATACTATATGTCCATTAATCTTTTTCTTTCTGTTGTATTTTCCCTCTTTATTTCTCTGTTTTATTCGTAGGTATGCCAGAGTTAGTGTATACAAGGAAATTTTTTCCACTTAACCCTTTCAGGGTCGAGACCCCAATTCTTAACTCTCTCTCAGGGTCGAAACATTTTCGGAAAAAAAAAAAAATCTTTTTCTTATGAAATGATAGAGAATCTTTTCCGATCATAACGCCACCAAAATTATGAAATTTGATGGAAAACTAACGGAATTATGCTTGTGAAGTTAGAGGTATCGATGCTATTTACGCATCGGCGATTTCGCCGATTTTGAGCCCTATTTTCAGCAAATTCCAATGTTTCAGTCTACTAAAATTATAAGCTATTTCGCTAGAATTACATTCGTTCTATCAATTGAGTACAAGAAACCGCCAATTTACTGATTTCAACTACCCAATAAGGTGGTCAGAAATTGGAAATTTGGCCAATTTCATACAAATTTCAAAAGATGCCAATTTCAAAATAGGGTCCAGAATAAACGAGACAGACATTCCTGGCACTCGAATAACATTTTATCCGTCCATTAGTCACGTCCAGGCCCTCTTACATTACTTTTGCTTTCCATTTTGAATTTTTATTCTCACAATAAATTGAAGATTTACTGTTATGTATACTTCTGCATCATTGTAAAATGGTATAAATAATATCAGCACACTTGTGCAAGAATATTAGAGTCGCCAGTTGATGTGTATTGTACGTGTGGCGTGATTTGTTTACCCCTTGAACATCGGCAAAAATCGAACATTTTCACTACTTTGCGCTCAATTTCTAGGTACTTGTCATCGAGAAACCACTCAAAATTATCTCTATTTCTCTAATATATCTTCCATTCTATCAAATGAGACCAAGAAAACGAGAATATAACCATAAATACCATACGAAAATAGACTGCAAAGTCACTGTTTTAAACCAAAAACATGTTCAGAGTTTTTTCCTTCATTATGCACTGTGTGGTGCAGGATTTTTTTTTATACTGTGCACACTGACCGCACAGACCCATTCTCTCACATCTAGGCCTATCAGCCTGTTTCTGCTTGATTTGAGGACGCTAGAATTTAGGCGTACTAGTACATCAAACGCCCTGGCGTGTAAGCCGTACCCTCAAAGGGTTAAATAAGTTCAGAATTGACCTTAAATAATGATGCTGATCTTTTGTATTCTATTTACAAAATGAGAGCAGAACTTACTTGGGCAGCATCCAACCTACTTAAGTTAGTTTTCTATATCATACTAATATCCTTCAAAGTGATTCCTAAGATCACTTTTCATATGAATATCTGTACTGGCTACTTTGTATTTACTGATTTAGAGTATCTTGTTGATTTCAGCATTAACCCTTTGAGAGTCGAGACCCCAGATCCTTAACCTTTGAGGGTCCAAGCCATAGATCTATGTCATGAGCTCAGCTCACTCAGATAAGCTGTGAGTGGTAAATTTGGGCCTAGATATGATAGAATGCATCGATGTGGTAAGTGTGCACCATATAAAACAAATCCTGCAGCAAGCAGTGAATAATGAGAAAAAAATGCTACCGTGTTTTGGATTAAGACGCTCAACTTTGCGGTGTATTTTTGTATGCTTTACGATTGCATTTGTGATTTCTTGGTCTCATTTGATAGAATGGAAGATATATTACAGAAATAGAGATGAGTTTGATTGGTTTTAGTACTGAAAATAGCTTGAAATTGAGTTCAAAGTAGCGTAAATGTTCGATTTTGCATGTTCAAATAAACATATGATATCACGTGTCCAATAGACACCAACTGGTGGGTCTGATATACATTCACAAATGCGCTGATATTATTTATACAATTATGATAATATATTGCATAACAGTAAATCTATTTTTGGTATGAATAAATTCATGTAAATCAAAAATCAAAATGGAACTCGTCTGTAAAGCCTGGAAACGTAACCAATAAACAGAGGAAAGGTTATTTTAGTGCCAGGAATGCCTGCAGTTTTATTCTGGACCCTACTTGAAACAGGAATATTTTGAACCTTGTGTGAAATTGGTCAAATTACCAATTTCTGATCACTTTATTGGGTAGTTGAAATAGTTAATTGGGCAGTTTCTTGTGCTCAGTCGATAAAATAGAAGTAATACTAGCGAAATAGCTAAAATTTGGTTGACTGAAATAATGTAATTGGCCTAAAATAAGAGTCAAAGTGGGCAAAATCGCCAATGCGTATATATAGTCGACACAGCAAAATTCGCGAGTGTAATTTGTCAATTTTCCATCAAATTTCATGTTTTTGTTTTATTATCTTCAGAAAAGATTTTCTACCATTTCATAAGAAAAAGGATTTTTATTTAAATTCTCAAAAAAAAAAAAAAATTATCATGAAATGATAGAGAATCTTTTCCGATGGTAATGACATCAAAAGTACGAAATTTGATGGAAAACTTAGGAAGTACGCTCTCGCAAAGTTAGCAATATCAGCGATATTTACTCATCGGCGATTTCGCCAACTTTGAGCCCTATTTTTGCCCAATTCCATTGTTCCAGTGAATTAAAAACATAGCTACTTGGCTAGAACTCCATTTGTTCTATCAATTGAGTACAAGAAACCACCCATTTACCGATTTCAACTACCCAATGAAGTGGTCAGAAATTGGCAATTTGGCCAATTTCAACCAAATTTCAAAGATGCCAATTTCAAAATAGGGTCCAGAATAAATAAGACAGACATTCCTGGCACTAAAAATAACAATTTCTGTGTTCATTAGTCACGTTTCCAGGCCCTCTTATATTACTCTTGCCTTCCATTTTGAATTTTATTCTCACAAAAATTGAAGATTTACTGTTATGCAGACTACTGCATTATTGTAAAAATGGTATAAATAATATCAGCGCACTTGTGAAAGAATATTAGACTCACCAGTTGACGTGTATTGGACGTGTGACGTGATTTGTTTACTCTTGAACATCGGCAAAAATCAAACATTTCTGCTACTTTGAGCTCAATTTCAAGGTACTTTTCATTGTGAAACCAATCAAAATCATCTCTATTTCTGTAATATATCTTCCATTCTATCAAATGAGACCAAGAAAACGAGAATACAACCATAAATATCATACGAAAATACACTGCAAATTCGCTGTTTTAAACCAAAAACATGGTCGGATTTTTTTCTCATTATGCACTGCGTGCTGCAGGATTTTATACTGCTCACACTGACCATGCAGACTCATTCTTTCATATGTAGGCCTACCAGCTTTCTTACACCAGATTTGAAGGCGCTAGAATATTGGCGTATAAATACGGGACTGACACTGGCTATCAAGCTGTACATTTACGGGACCGACCCTGAAAGAGTTAAAATTGAAAAAACTGAACTGTTAACAAATAACATCAAAACATACATAATAATTCTACAACTTATAAATTTTTGGCTTCTTATTTAATTTTTGTCTCGAGGATCATTTTTAATAAGGAAAATGTGAGAATGAAAATGTACTTTTAACATTAAAAGTTTTAAAAATGTTTCCTATAGATTTCATGATGTGTTTATGGATTTCATGCTCTAGTAAAGTTGACAAACATACTCTAAGAGTATTTTTAAATGTTTGTATGTGATATTCCACATAGTAATGGCAAATGGAATGTCTTTCATAAAAAAATACCTTTTAAAACACTACTTTATTATTTAGGTATGCTTACTGGTCAGAGAGCCCATCGTAAGTCCGAGTTGTTGGTAAACGAGTACGTCACTAAGTGAAGAGAGGCTGTATATATATACTATATACAGTATTGCATTTTATTTAGTTTAATCATTTCTTTATGCACAAATAGTGTTGAAGGCATTTCTTTTTTACCAGAGTTTAAATCTCAAGTTCATCCTTACTGTCTGCAACACCTTGTATGAGCTGTTGTTAACATGAATGAATTGCCATGAGAATATCTTTATTTACACATATGAGTATGATTATTTCTCCCAAAGGTGTTATAGGTCACAGCTACTTTAATTTTTTGCTGTTTTCAGGATCTATAATTCTGCCTATATGAAGGTGTTTTTATGACATCCGTTGTACAAAATCAGTGAACCTTCAAGGCCAGTTTACTCCTGTTACTACAATCTCCATTTTTCTTTTAGATATAGTATGTATTTCTACATTGCATGTAGGGAGACAGGGTGATACTGTATGTCTTTCAAAAGCTTTCATAGATGAAGAATGTTACAAAAATTATTGGAGCTGAGAGCCATCAGGATAATTTCTTAAAACAATAAGTACATGTAGTTTCAAAATCTAGTTTAGCTGAATGAAATTTTTACATCATTTATTACAGAGAAATTAAGATGCCTACAGCAGGAAATTTTTACTTCTCTTTGGAGGACTCGGACTTTGTAGACAAGTGGAAATTCTGCTAATTAAAAAAATATTTAACATAAATTTTTTTTTTAAATTCCAAAGGTACTTTTATTTTTTGTCATTGATTGAGCATTTAGTTTGCTAAATGTAACAGTAATAATTATGATTATTTTTATACTTCATTACAGGTTCTTTATCCAGTTTGTATTATATAGTGCACCAGCATCACAAAAATGCTAGTGGGATTGTTAATAAAAATACAAAGTAGTTTAGTCAATCTCTGTAATATATAGGATGGGTATGGGTTGCATAATAAAGATATTAAACTAACTCTGTAATATATCTATTAATTATTATTATTTTATGTACACATGAGTAGGTTGAAAGAAGAAGAGTAGGTAAGGTCATACAAGTAGTGATAATACATGTACAGTAGGGCCCTGCTTTACGGCGTTCCGCTAATACAGCGATTTCAAATTATGACCAAAACTTGCTATATGGCAAGTGGTCTTTCTAATATGGCACGCCCCACCCGGTTTGTTTACATTCTCTGTGAGCACATCTCTATTATGTCTGGATATTTTTCAAAATTTAAAGTGTTTTAAAGTTATTGCGTATTTTATATGTACGTACAGTGGTACCTCGAGTTACAAGCTTAATTCGTTTCAGAAGGCTGTTCGAGTGCCGATACCAAACAAATTTGTTCCCATAAAGAATAATGTAAATTAGATTAATCCGTTTCAGACCCCCAAAAATACACTTACAAAAGCACTTAAAGAAATACACTTGCATAATTGTTTGAGCTGGGAGCTGGTTGTATGTCGTGGTACATACCACTGTACTCTGATAATTATACTTTTGTGTACCTGTACCTAAATATACTTACACACTGTGCTGGCGTGCAGGTACACATTAAAATCACTTAAAAGTCTACTCTTGATGCCATATAATAATCTCTTGGGCGCATTAAATGTATATTACATTAATATAGACATTTCCATTAATCCATATATGATATTATAAACATCTATTATAATAAACACAATACGTAACATACACATGATACATACTTTTTTTTTTTTTCAACAAGTCGGCCGTCTCCCACCGAGGCAGGGTGACCCAAAAGAAGAAAATCCCCAAAAGAAAATACTTTCATTATCATTCAACACTTTAACCAAACTCGTACATAATCACTGTCTTTGCAGAGGAGCTCAGATATGACAGCTGAGAAAAGTCCCTCCCAGCTGTCACTATCTCAGACCCCTCCTTAAAGTGCAGGCATTGTACTAGTAACCCTTTTCCTGTATAGCTTACTAAAAGAAGATGATACATACATCCACAGTATAACAATTGACATAAATATGAGATTTGTTTACCAAGCAGTTTGTAGGAGTGTCGGAAGAATTACGTTTTCTCTAGTCAGACCAGTTACTGGGGATAACTTTAGAAAAATATTCCTTTTATGCCTTCACTCTATCTATAGCTATTCACAACCCTTGTGGGTTTAGCACTTCTTTTATTATGATTATAATAATAATAATAATAATAATAACTTGTCAGAGTATTCCTTCTAAAAATGATGTTACATGAGAATGGAAGTGTTGGTCTTTATTTATTCTACTGTACCACTGTGGAGACAACTTATTCACAATGTAAGGTGTTTGTATGAACGAGTATCAACCATAACCAGATGAGTTTGTTTACACAGTACTCTGTGGCTCTGTCCTCTTGTTCTCTCTCTCTCTCGTTTATTTGTTTTTATCTCACTTACTCACCTCTCACCCTACATTAAGACTACAAATATTTGTACGTATATGCATTTTATTGCTCTAGGGCTGTTTAAATGTCATAGTAGGTGGGGTGGCCAGGCGGGCTACCATACCTCCTCCCACACGACTTTCTATAAATACTGTACTGTAAATACTTTTCACCTCATCCTACATTAAGACTACAAATATTTTAAGGTAAGTAATGAGTGCCCTAGGTAGTAGGTTGGTAGACAGCAGCCGCCCAGGAGGTACTACCGTCCTGCCAAGTGAGTGTAAACGAAAGCCTGTATTTGTTTTACATGATGGTAGGATTGCTGGTGTCTTTTTTCTGTCTCATAAACATGCATGATTTCAGGTATGTCTTGTTACTTCTACTTACACTTAGGTCACACTACACATTCATGTACAAGCATATATATATATACACACCCTCTGGGTTTTCTTCTATTTTCTTACTAGTTCTTGTTCTTATTTCCTCTTATCTCCATGGGGAAGTGGAACAGAATTCTTCCTCCGTAAGCCATGCGTGTCGTAAGAGGCGATTAATATGCCGGGAGCAAGGGCTAGTAACCCCTTCTTCTGTGTATATTACTAATTGTAAAAGGAGAAACTTTCGTTTTTCTTTTGGGCCACCCCGCCTTGGTGGGAAACGGCCGACGTGTTGAAAGAAGGAGACGTAATGAGTGTACTGTATATGCATTTTATCACTCTATGGCGCTTTAAGCGTCGTAGTATATTATGTGTGGGTGGGGTGGCCTGGAGGGCTACCACACCTGACTTCTTACAGTAAATATTACTCACCTTTTGCCTTTCATTAAGACTACAAATATTGTGGTAAATAATGAGTGTACTGTGTGTTTTATTTGACTTTTTATTGTTTTTTAATGCCTAGTTCTATTGCTAACTTTATATGTTAGTGTAAACTTGTTATCTGGCATTTATATGAATTTATAAGTGGAAAAAAATGGCATTCTGTTTTCTGGCGATGTCTGCTTTGCAGCGGTAGCCTGGAACCTAACCTGCCTATAAGTGGGGCCCTATTGTACTTGGTTCTGAAGGGAATGCTGTGTATAGTGTGCATGGGTGTTTAGATTCAGGGACATAAAGAAGAAATTAATTAATTACTACTATTGTATTGCACTCATGTACTATTATTACTACTACTACTATTCCTCCTGGCAGTATACCTACTAAAGTTGACCATCAAGTATTCAGAGATTGGTTATTCAGTGTCCAGTGTTATCTGGTAGTCATGTCTGATCCAGTACCTAAACAGATATTGCTAAGAATGTGCAAAAAAATAGTGACAATAAAAAAAATTGTGATTATTCGGTCATGTTTAAAATCTGGTGCACCCTTTCCTCCCTCAAGTTGCTGGATAATGTGTGTTCTGCTGCACTGTTATAACTATTAATATAAGGTAAAATTAAGCTTTATTCAGGAAATCTACAAATATTTTACAGTATAAATTTGTACATTAGATTTGAGAGTATAGATTTTTTTTTAAGCATACAACATTATTACATTTCAGTAAACCCTTGATAAAATGGACCTCTATAAAGCAGATATTGGCTAAAAATAGACAAAAATCTGGCTGGACAAAAGCTTATTATGTCTGTTTCATGGGGTATCAGATTAACATAGCCATAAAGTTAACCAGATCTGCTATATCGCATGGCTGTCTGGTCTGGTCTGGTCGTACCCTCAGTAAAATGAACCAACTCTGCTTAATCGCAAGGTTATCCTGTTTGGGCTTCATGCTGGTCGTGTCTAATTTCATTGTTCCTGGAGAACGAGGCCAGTGACTCGGCCTTTGTCAGTTTATTGCCTTCATGCGTGCATACATACCATCATTATTTCATCTCCAATTTTCACAGGATTTAGTTTTTTTCTATTACAGTACTTTATGAAAGTACCATGTACAGTGATAGTAACAATAGTCTCTAAAGCAAGTGATAATGCTAAGAAGCATGTGACCTTGACTGTTAAGTAGAAACTTAAATAAAATTAATCTATCCTCCAGAAAAGGTAAGAATAATTGCTATACTGTACTGTACATATATTGTACTGTACTTTTACTTTCTTTTCAGGTATATGTGTAGCTGTGCTTTACAGTACTGTATTTAAAATTGTACTCTATTTTTTCTTACTATGTCATAGTCATCAATACAGCAGACTAAGTCTGCTTCATTGGAGTGTTTTCTATGTCCAGTAATCAATTTATTAAGTGGACTATATCCACTTAATAGATTGATTAAGTGGACTATGTCCACTTAATCTATTAAGTGGACTATGTCTATTAAGTGGACATAGTCCACTTAATAGATTGATTACTGAACATAGAAAAAACACCCAATGAAGCAGACTTAGTCTGCTGTATTGATGGACTACTGGACATAGTAAGAATAAAATAGAGTACAATATTATAATACAGTATTGATTAAGTGGACATAGTCCACTTAATCAATACAATGCATTTTCATTAAAACTGACACCCCTTCCCCATTAGTCCATTTTATGGAGGTTTCACCGTATGTAGATTTAGCTCATTACTACTGCTACTATGACAGCTAATGTGGGGTAAGACAGAAAGAAAAATTGTAGAGGAGCAAGGATGTTTTAAGATGGGTAGGGGATGTGAAGACCCAATGTTGTAGTAAGGTAAATAATACTTAAGAAGAAGGATGTATTTGTTACATTTATGGATTAAAAAAAAAGCATATGCTAGTGTGGATAAGGGTGCAATGTAGCAGGCATTACTAATGTACAGAATAAATGGTAGGCTGTTAAAAGCTGTAAAAGAACTTATGAGAAGAGTGAAGCTCAAGTTACGGTATGTAAGAGAGAAGGGAACTATTTTTTAGTAAAAGTAGACCTTAAACATGGTTATGAAATACAGTATATTTATAGATGGAAATGTAAGTGAAGTGAATTTAAGAATGTTGGGAAGAAGTGTGAGCTAAAAAGTTAATGAATTTGATATAAAGAGGAAGTTGTTGCATTACTTTTGTGAGATTCTGAAGAGAAGTTGCAGTGGAGGAGGCTGGGAGGGCATGTAACCCGAGAAAATTAAAATTGAATATAGGAAAGAGCCAGGTGATGAGAATAAGGAAAAATCTTAGGCATTGAAAGGTTGGACATCACACTGGAAGGAGAGAGTATGAAGTGAATGTATGTAGATATTTGAGAGTGGTTTTGTTGGCAAATGAGTATGAAAGATGAGGTGAATCATAGAATAGACAAGGAGGAAAAGGTTGGTAGAGTACTGAAGCATCTGTGGAAAGAAAGAAGCTTATTGCTGGAGGCAAAAAAAAAAGTAATGTACCATAGTATAGTGGTACTAAACATTTTATGTGGTGTGAAGCATGGTCTTTAAATGTTGCAGAGTGGAGGAGGCTGGAAACAGTGGAAATATTATTTTAGAGATTAATTTGTGATGTGTATATAATTCAGAAAATTAGACTGTGTATGGATGAAAGTTAAATTCAGAGGACAGAAGTGGGGTTGTTTAGAAAGTTTGGTCATTTAGAAAAGATGGCACATAATAGGTTGATTAAGAAGGTATATAAATCTGGGTAGTAGGTTGTAGTAGGTAGTAGGTTGGTAGACAGCAACCACCCAGGAGGTACTACCATCCTGCCAGGTGACTGTGAAACAGAAACCTGAAACTGTTTTACATGATGGTAGGATTGCTGGTGTCTTTTTCTGTCTCATAAACATGCAAGATTTCAGGTACGTCTTGCTACTTCTACTTACACATAGGTCACACTACGCAAACATGTACACGTTTATGTATACACACTCATCTGAGTTTTCTTTGATTTTATCTTAATAGTTCTTGTTCTTATTGTTTTTCCCCTTTCATATCCATGGGGAAGTGGAATAAGAATCTTTCCTCCGTAAGCCATGCGTGTTGTAAAAGTCAACTAAAATGCCGGAACAATGGGATAGTAACCCTTTTCCTGTATAGCTTACTAAAAGAAGAAGAAGAAACCGTCAAAGTGGGATGTTTGAATGTGCGTGGATGTTGTGCGAATGATAAGAAAGAGATGATTGTAGATGTTATGAATGAAAAGAAGCTGGATGTCCTGGCTTTAAGTGAGACAAAGCTGAAGGGGGTAGGAGAGTTTCAGTGGGGAGAAATAAATGGGATTAGATCAGGGTTTCAAATAGAGTTAGAGCTAAAGAAGGAGTGGCAATAATGTTGAATAATCAGTTATGGCAGGTAAAGAAGGAATATAAATGTATAAATTCAAGGATTATGTGGAGTAAAATAAAGGTTGGATGTGAAAAGTGGGTTATAGTAAGTGTTTATGCACCTGAGAAGAGAGAAGTGTAGAGGAGAGAGAGATTTTGGGAAATGTTGATGAGTGTGTGGGAGTTTTGAACCAAGTGAGAGTAATTGTGGTTGGGGATCTTAATGCTAAAGTGGGTAAAAATGTTGTGGAGGGAGTAGTAGGTAAATTTGGGGTGCCAGGGGTAAATGTAAATGGGGAACCATTAATTGAGCTATGTGTAGAAAGAGGTTTGGTAATAAGTAATACATATTTTATGAAAAGAGGATAAATAAATATACAAGGTATGATATAGCACGTAAGGAAAGTAGTTTGTTGGATTATGTATTGGTGGATAAAAGGTTGATGAGTAGGCTTCAGGATGTACATGTTTATAGAGGGGCAACGGATATATCAGATCATTATTTGGTTGTAGCTACAGTTAGAGTAAAAGGTAGATGGGACAAAAGAAAATGGCAACAGCAAGTAAGAGAGAGGTAAAAGTGTATAAACTAAGGGAGGAGGAAGTTAGGGTGAGATATAAGCAACTATTGGCAGAAAGGTGGGCTAGTGCAAGTAGGAGTAGTGGGGGGGTTGAAGAGAGTTGAGATAGTTTTAAAAATGCAGTATTAGAATGTGGGGCAGAAGTTTGTGGCTATAGGAGGGTGGGTGCAGGAGGAAAGAGGAGTGAGTGGTGGAATGAAGAAGTAAAGGGTGTGATAAAAGAGAAAAAGGTAGCTTATGAGAGGTTTTTACAAAACAGAAGTGTTAATAGAAGAGCAGAGTATATGGAGAGTAAAAGAAAGGTGAAGAGAGTGATAGAGAGTGCAAAAGAAGAGCGGATGAAAGAATGGGAGAGGCTCTGTCAAGAAATTTTGCTGAAAACAAGAAAAATTTTGGAGTGAGATAAACAAGGTAAGAAAGCCTAGGGAACGAATGGATTTGTCAGTTAAAAACAGAGTAGGGGAGTTAGTAGATGGGAAGCTGGAGGTATTGGGTAGATGGCAGGAATATTTTGAGGAACTTTTAAATGTCGATGAAAAAGGGAGGTGGTAATTTCATGTACTGGCCAGGGAGGTACAACATCGTTTAGGAGTGAAGAAGAGCAGGATGTGAGTGTGGGGAGGTGCGTGAGGCATTACGTAGAATGAAAGGGGTAAAGCAGCTGGAATTGACGGAATCATGACAGAAATGTTAAAAGCAGGGGGGGATATAGTGCTGGAGTGGTTGGTATTTTTATTTAATAAATGTATGAAAGAGGGGAAGGTACCTAGGGATTGGCAGAGAGCATGTATAGTTCCTTTATATAAAGGGAAGGGGGATAAAAGAGAGTGTAAAAATTATAGGGGAATAAGTTTACTGAGTACACCAGGTAAAGTGTATGGCAGGGTTATTATTGAAAGAATTAGAGGTAAGACAGAGAGTAGGATTGCAGATGAGCAAGGAGGCTTTAGAGTGGGTAGGGATGTGTAGATCAAGTGTTTACAGTGAAGCATATATGTGAACAGTATTTAGATAAAGGTAGAGAAGTTTTTATTGCATTTATGGATTTAGAAAAGGCATATGATAGAGTGGATAGGGGAGCAATGTGGCAAATGTTGCAAGTGTATGGAATAGGTAGTAAGTTACTGAAGGCTGTAAAGAGTTTTTATGAGGATAGTGAGGCTCAGGTTAGGGTGTAGGAGAGAGGGAGATTACTTCCCGGTAAAAGTAGGTCTTAGACAGGATGTGTAATGTCACCATGGTTGTTTAATATATTTATAGATGGGGTTGTAAAGAAGTAAATGCTAGGGTGTTGGGGAGAGGGGTGGGATTAAATTATGGAGAATTAAATGCAAAATGGGAGTTGACACAGTTACTTTTTTCTGATGATACTGTGCTTATGGGGGATTCTAAAGAAAAGTTGCAAAGCTTAGTGGACGAGTTTGGGAGAGTGTGTAAGGTAGAAAGTTAAAAGTGAACATAGATAAGAGTAAGGTGATGAGGGTATCAAACGATTTAAATAAAGAAAAATTGGATATCACATTGAGAGAGGGATTATGGAAGAAGTAAATGTTTTCAGATATTTGGGAGTTGACGTGTCAGCGGATGGGTTTATGAAGGATGAGGTTAACCATGAATTGATGAAGGAAAAAAGGTGAGTGGTGCATTGAGGTATCTGTGGAGACAAAAAACGTTATCCATGGAGGCAAAGAAGGAATGTATGAAAGATAGTGGTACCAACACTCTTATATGGGTGTGAAGCATGGGTTGCAAATGCTGCAGCGAGGAGGAGGCTGGAGGCAGTGGAGATGTCCTGTCTAAGGGCAATGTGTGGTGTAAATATTATGCAGAAAATTCGGAATGTGGAAATTAGGAGAAGGTGTGGAGTTACTAAAGGTATTTGTCAGAGGGCTGAAGAGGGGGTTTTTGAGGTGGTTTGGTCATTTAGAGAGAATGGATCAAAGTAGAATGACTTGGAGAGCGTATAAATCTGTAGGGAAGGAAGGCGGGGTAGGGGTCGTCCTAGAAAGGTTGGAGGGAAGGGGTAAAGGAGGTTTTGTGGGCGAGGGGCTTGGACTTCCAGCAAGCATGTGTGAGCGTGTTAGATAGGAGTGAATGGAGACGAATGGTTTTGGGACATGACGATCTGTTGGAGTGTGAGCAGGGTAACATTTTGTGAAGGGATTCAGGGGAAAACCCGTTAATTGATTTAGTTGGACGTGAGTCCTGGAAATGGAAGTACAATGCCTGCACTTTAAAGGAGGGTCTGAGATAGTGACAGCTGGGAGGGACTTTTCTCAGCTGTCGTATCTGAGCTCCTCTGCAAAGACAGTGATTATGTATGAGTGTGGTGAAAGTGTTGAATGATGATGAAAGTATTTTCTTTGGGGATTTTCTTTCTTTTGGGTCACCCTGCCTCGGTGGGAGACGGCCGACTTGTTGAAAAAAAAAATAAATAAATAAATCTGGGTGGACAAAAGGAGAAATAGGGGTAATCTCATTAAGTGTTGGAGATGGAGTGAAGGTGGTTTTGAGTGGGGAGGTGCTCGAGTATCCAGGAAGCATGTGTACCTGTCGTAGATTGGAGATAAGTGGTTTTGGATTTGACATGCTGTTAGTGTCAACAAAGTAGCACATATGAAGGAATTATGGGAAACTGGTTTGCCAGAATCAAGTCCTGGAGGTGGGGGGGGCAGTGCTGGTTTTCTCTAAAAAAGAGGTGGGGATGTTACATTTAGGGGTCATCTAAATTATAATGTCAGCCCCTTCTGAAAATACAGCAATTGAATGAATGATAGGAATTTTTCTTTTTTGGGGGGTCAGTTTATGTTGATTATAGATGGCCAATGAGGTGAAAAAAAAACATATAAAGTGGGACCCAAATTGGCTGGTCTGATTATCGGCCTGCTTGGAAATCGATCGTTTTCGGCCCAATTTTTCCCGATTATGGGGCCCCTCCCCGAATCGGGCCCCTGTACCAGACCTGTCTGCTGCCCGCGCTTGCGCACATCGCCGCAGGCGTCATGAGTCAGTCTAGCGTTGTTTACCTTTGACTAAACATTACCCAGAGCGCTCATTCAAACATTTCACAATAAATTTATTGTGTTTAGTGCTTGTTTAGTGATTGCCACTGTGGGAAAAAAGTCACCAGGGTCCAAGAAGCTTCCTAGTGGCACCCCTGTGGTTAAAAAGTGAGAAACACCATCGAACAAAGAAGGGAAAGAAATTTGTTCAATGTAATAAGGTGCAGACATTTGTTGAAAAAAACCACCCTGAGCAAGCTGAAACAAACCATTTTCCAAACCAAAACCCTTCCCCTTCCTCCCCCCTATCTTCCAGATGCCAGAAAGTCCTTAAAAAGGTAAGTAAATGCATTTATTTTTTTTTTTTATTATTATTTCTTTTTATTAGGCATTATGTTTTGTTTTTTGTTTTTTATGAAAAACATGTATATTATTCTTTAAAATTTTTTTTTGTAATTTTTTGTCGGAATGGATTAATTTTTTACATTATTTCAGGGAAATAATGGAAAAATGCCATTGATTTTAGGCAGCCCGGGAACAGATTGGCCCGTTTTGGGGGCCCCCTGTACATGTATCCAGTACCCTTTTTTCTCTTAAATTAGCAGTCATCTAGCCTGTATAAGGTTTTTAGTGATTGTTGTGATAGATGGGAGGGGAAAAAGGTTTAAAACCTTTTGTTTTTTGGTTTTGAATTTGAAAGCCCCATTCCTTATCAGGGAAAAGAATATTAAATTTTTTTAAATAAAATTTTTGCAAACAAATAATTTTTAAAAGTAAGAAAATTTTTTTTTTTTTTTTTTTTTTCCTTTTTTTTTCCCCCCGGAGGGTTTTCCCCCAAAAAGGAAATATATTCACATGGAATAAAATACATATTTTTTTTCAGTGTATGTTTATTGGAAGCATAAAAGCCAAAGAATATCAACAGAATCTTGACGAAGTTATAAATGGTATATACGGAAATTAAAGACTAAGAAATGGTCAACACTGGGAATCTTTATTGAACCAAGGGTGATGGATCAATTACATCAACTCCCGCTCCACTGTACAGAAATCATCGGGGGGGATTAACCCCCATGGCAAGTAGTCCTAAAACCCGTTCTGTGGTTTTTTTTTCCCCTCACTATGTCTTTTATTTCCCCAGTGCTGTGTATCTGTAACAAGCATAACCAGAAGCAGGTGAAATATTTCATCAAAAGATTCCTAGTTTCCCATGGTCTTGCTCTTCAAAAATTTTAGTTTTTAATTGTGTTTTATTATTGGGGGTTTTTTAGACTTTTTAAATTAATTGCTCTGTAGTTGTGGCTTTTCTTCTTCCTTCATTGATCATTAATATATTCAAATCCTACTTTGGGATATTTTTAATTACACAATGTATATTTCTTTCCTTCACTATCCTTTGTAATATTCGGATTGTTTAGTTGATTTATAAATTCCCTGTTTAATAAGATATCATTTCAGGAATCGTACACGCTTACTTACCCCCCCAGCCCCTGAATGGAAATCACATTGACCCGTACACAAGCGTACCAAGTGCTGTGGAATTTAGACAGAACCTGTTTCTGTCCCCCCAAACAGATAAAATTTGGTCTTGTTTATCTATCCGGTGTTGTTGTTGTTTCAATTGAAGTTTTTACTTAAATGAAAAGCAATGCAGAAAACAATTTTTATTGATGCTTTAAGATATATCATAATTAATTACTGAAAACTGGTTTTTTTTCTTTAACAATTTTAATTAAAATTATGAATGTTTTTATTTTTTTTATAATGTAAAAATCTTTAGTTGTTAGATTCAAAAATTTCTACTGAATTCTCGCTGTGTATTTTTGGCTCAAGTTTCCACCTACTTGCAGATCTTTGTTATCTAGAATATAAGACAATATAACATTTCACAATTTGAGCAGTTCAACCGATGCCCCAAGAGCTTTTTTGATGTGGTGTGGGACTTTTTTTTATTAATAAAGGGAATTTTTTTTTAGAGCAAACAGGGGGGACCCCCTTTCATCCATCAAAATTTTTTCTTCAAACCCCTGAGTTGACAGATTTCAAAGTAACTCAAAGTAACTGCTCATCTTTTTGCTCAATGTCATCGGAGGGAACCTCTTTGAGATTTTCACCCTTTTTTTTTTTAATTTTTTATTTTTTTATTCCTCCCCTTTTTTTTTTCTAACCTTAATTGATTTTGTAGAATTTTTTCTGTAATGTCAGATGAATTTTTAAAATCAAACCATG
>WNWK01029845.1:0-24014 GCA_009830355.1 Cherax destructor
ATCATCATTCCACCAATCGCTCTTCTTCCCTCCCGCACCCACTTTCCTGTAACCACAAACTTCTGCTGAACACTCTAACACTACATTTTTAAATCTACCCCATACATCTGCAACAACATTGCCTACACTCTCACTAGCCCATCTATCCTCCAATAGTTGTTTATATCTTACCCTAACTGCCTCCTCTTATAGTTTATAAACCTTCACCTCTCTCTTACTTACTGCTTCTATTTTCCTTGTATCCCATCTACCTTTTACTCCCACTTTAGCTACAACTAAAAAGTGATCTGATATATCTGTGGCCCCTCTATAAACATGTACATCCTGAAGTCTACTCAACAGTCTTTTATCTACCAATACATAGTCCAACAAACTACTGTCATTACGCCCTACATCATATCTTGTAGACTTATTTATCCTCTTTTTCTTAAAATATGTATTACCTATAACTAAACTTCTTTCTATACAAAGTTCAATCAAAGGGCTCCCATTTTTATTTACACCTGGCACCCCAAACTTACCTACCACACCCTCTCTACATGTTTCTCCTACTTTAGCATTTAGGTCCGATACTACAATTACTCTCTCACTTGGTTCAAAGGTTCCTATACATTCGCTTAACATCTCCCAAAATCTCTCTCTCTCTCCTCTACACTCCTCTCTTCTCCAGGTGCATACACGCTTATTATAACCCACTTTTCGCATCCCACCCTTATTTTAATCCACATAATCCTTGAATTTACACATTTATATTCCCTCTTCTCCTTCCATAACTGGTCCTTCAACATTATTGCTATCCATTCCTTAGCTCTAACTCTCTCAGATACTCCTGACTTAATCCCATTTATTTCTCCCCACTGAAACTCGCCTACCCCCTTCAGCTTTGTTTCGCTTAGGGCCAGGACTTCCAACTTCTTTTCATTCATAACATCAGCAATCATCTCTTTCTTATCATCCGCACTACATCCACGCACATTCAAACATCCCAGTTTTATAAAGCTTTTCTTATTCGTTTTTTTAGTAAATGTGTACAGGAGAAGGGGTTACTAGCCCATTGCTCCCGGCATTTTAGTCGCCTTATACAACACGCATGGCTTACGGAGGAAGAATTCTTTTCCACTTCCCCATGGACAATAGAGGAAATAAAGAAGAACAAGAGCTATTAAGAAAAAGAAGAACAACATAGATGTGTGTATGTATATATATATGCATGTGCATGCCTGTGTAGTGTAACCTACTTGTAAGTAGAATTAGCTAGATATACCTGTTATCCAGCGTGTTTATGAGACAGAAAAAAGACACCAGCAATCCTACCATCATGCAAAACAGTTTCAGGTTTCTGTTTCAAAGTCACCTGGCAGGACGGTAGTACCTCCCTGGGTGGTTGCTGTCTACCAACCTACTACATTATTTCTTATGGGAAATATTGCTTCAGCTTTCCGCCGCTTCGAGTTTAGGCCTAGCTCCTGGAATATATGCAAGAAACAGAACTCTCTGGAACACTTTTTTGAGTGACAGGGGTCCAGTGACTCTCAAGCTGGTCCTAGTGCCATTAACCCTTTGGGCGTCCACAGGCCCTCTCCGAAACTCGTTCTCAGGGTCCAAGAATTTAAAAAAAAAATTATTTTTTCTTATGAAATGATAGTTTTTTTTTCTAAATCTAATAGGCTAAAAAATACATTTTTTGCTATCAATACTTACCGAGATATAGAGGATTGAAGTTGACCAAAAGTGAACCGCTTACGGCAACATCGCCGACTGCCTGTCACCCGGTAATAGTTTATTTATTTTTTTATACTTTTTTCTTTTATTTTTTAACATTTTATTTTGTCAAGTAACTTTTATGTCCTGTGATACCAATATAAACCATATTTTGTATATATACACTCCTTGTATACTACACAATAATTGCTGGCTGACTGGCTGGCTGGCTAGCTGACCAGCTGGCTGGCTGGCTAGCTGACCAGCTGGCTGGCTAGCTAGCTGACCAGCTGGCTGGCTGCCTAGCTGACCAGCTTGCTGGCTGGCTAGCTGACCAGCTAGCTGGCTGGCTGGCTAGCTGACCAGCTAGCTGACTGGCTGGCTAGCTGACCAGCTAGCTGGCTGGCTGGCTAGCTGACCAGCTAGCTGGCTGGCTGGCCAGCTGACCAGCTGGCTGACTGGCTGGCCAGCTGACCACTGACACTGAGGTCAGTGGTCACGTGTGGTCATACCTGTCCTAAGCTATCTGGGAATTAGCGTGGGGTGTTACCGAGCACATGGCTTGCTGCAGTGTTTTAGAATCTCAGGTTGAAGTGTTGAAGAAGGAGGTTCTACCTCTTCAGGAGGAAAATAGGAGGCTGAAGCTTCGCCTAGATGGGTTTGGGAGTGACTGTGAGATGGTTGGTGCTGGTGAGGAGGAAATGGTTACCAACAGTGAGAGTGGTAGCCACTTTAAGAGGCAAGTGGTTCACAATTCAGGAAGAAGGAAGATTAATAGAGAAGATGCGAAGGTAGGAAATCGATTCTCTGTTCTCCAGGACGAGTGTACTTCAGTGGTTAGTGAGGTTAAAGGTACCACTGACTTCCCTCCTAATCAAGGTAAGAATATTCTGATTGTGGGAGACTCTCAGGTAAGATATATGGACTGTGCTTTTTGTAACAAGAGATAGGAAGGTCAGACAGAGGGTGTGCCTCCCAGGAGCTGGTATTGGTGACATAGTCAGCAGGTTGGATAATATTGTGTCAGGTAATGGGAACAAGCCTATTATCTGTCTTACTGCTGATGGAAATGACATTGGGAAGGGCAGAAGACAGGAGCTACTAGATAAGTACAGGTCAGCTATAGAAGTAGTTAGGTCTAAGGTAGGGATCCCAATCATATGTAGCATTTTGCCTAGAAAGGGAGTGGGCAATGAATGGCTGTCTAGAGCAATTGGTATAAATTGCTGGCTAAACAGGTACTGCAAGGAACTTGCAATTCCATTCATTGATAACTGGGACACATTCTATGGCAAACGTGATATGTATGCAAGGGATGGGGTTCATCTCTCTGGGGCTGGAGTGGTTGCATTAGCCGATTCGATTGAGGGGTCATTGGAGACTTGTCTAGGACTTTAAACTGATAGATTATAGAGGTATGGGTGTTTGTGGGAAACAATCAGGCTTTAGTACAGTGGACCCTCGCTATTTGAACACTCCAAAACTCACCTTCATTCCAGAATGCTGTTCAAGTGCTGTTACCAAACAAATTTATTCCCATAAGGAATGATGTAATTAGATTAGTCCATTTCAGACCCTCAAAAATACACTTATAAAAGCACTTACAAAAATAAACTTACATAAAAGGGTGAGTTTTGGGTTGTTCGAATAGCGAAGGTCTACTGTATTAGGGTTGGAAACAGTAGATATTACAAGGATACCTCAGGGATATGTTTAAAAGACAATGTTCAAAATAAAGTTGCTAGTAAAGGCAAAGCAATTGATCAACAAACAAAGAGAGATAGTAGAGGGAAACGCGTGACTAGCTCCCTTAAGGTTTACTATACAAATAGTAGGACTCTAAGAAATAAGATAGATGAGCTAAGATTACTTGCAAGTGTAGATAATATAGATATTATTGCTATAACAGAGACCTGGTTCAACTTGAAAGCTAGAGAAATGCCTTCCGAGCGCAACATACAGGGTTATAAGCTATTCCACACTGATAGGGTCAACAAGAAGGGTGGTGGAGTGGCGATGTATGTCAGAGATAATTTAAATTGTTGTGTTAGACAAGATATAAGATTAGAAACATCGGACACAGAATCTGTTTGGCTACAGTTTCTCGAGGGTCTTGAAAAATTAATTTTGGGTGTGATTTACAGGCCCCCAAGCCTGGATAGGGAGTGCAGTAAGCTGCTATGGGACGAAATTCATAAGGCGTCTAGATATGAAAATGTTGTGTTAATGGGAGATTTTAACTTTAGACAAATTGATTGGAACAATGTGACAGGTAATCTTGAGTCTAGTGACTTTCTTGATACGGTTCAGGATTGTTTTTTAAAACAGTTTGTGACAGAACCAACTAGAGGTAGCAACTTGCTTGATTTGGTTCTTGCCAACAAAGAATCACTAATTAATAATCTTGAGGTTAATGAAGAGCTTGGGGAAAGCGATCACAAATCACTTAGTTTCAATGTATCATGAAATTACCCAGGTAACTGCAATCAAGTCCCTGTTCCAGACTTTCACTTAGCCGATTTCATGGGGCTGAGAAATTACCTAGGTGGGCTAAATTGGGATGACCTGACTATGGATCAGGTAGGTGGTTTTGGTTGCCAATATGACGTTTATCAGAGCGTAGTTCTAGCTGCCCAGACAATTTTTGTTCCGAGTAGGGAAATTAGATCTAACAAAAATGATCCTAAATGGATGAACAATAGATTAAAACATCTCATTGGTCAAAAGAGAGGCATATATAGGCGTATCAAAAGAGGGGATGAACAGATAAGAAATCAATATTTTCAATTAAAGAGAGAAATAAAAAAAGGAATAAGAAAGCAAAAATGGATTATGAGGCTAAGGTCGCAAGGGATTCGAAGACTAACCCAAAAGGGTTCTTTCAGGTATACAGAAGTAAGATTAGGGACAAGATAGGCCCACTTAAGAGTAACTCCGGACAGATCACAGACAGTGATAAGGACATGTGTGAAATTTTCAATACTTACTTCCTCTCAGTTTTTACTCAGGAAGATACTAGCAGAATACCAGAAATAATAAATTATGTTGAACAGGAAGATAATAGACTAAGCTCGATTGGGATAACTAGTGACATGGTCCTCAGACAAATAGAGAAATTAAAACCTAACAAATCCCCAGGCCCTGATGAACTGTTTGCAAGAGTTTTAAAGGAATGTAAAGTGGAACTTAACAAACCTCTGGCATATCTTTTCAATACAGTAGACCCTCATTTAGCACGGTAGTTACGGTCCTGAAAACATCGTGTTAGGTAAAATCGTGTTAGATAATTAAAAGAACTTATGGGAAAAATAGGGTTACAGTCCCGAGAGTCCCCAAAAAGCCAAACAAATTTTTTTTAGACCAACAGATCTTACAAATATAAAAGAGAATATGTAATTGTAGTTCATTATCGTGATGTATTATGTTGTTTTTACTGCTTAAGACTACAAATGTAACAGAAATAATAGTATTTACCTTAAATTGTGGGTGCTGATGTTTGTGGATGATTGTGAAGAGAGTGGAGAGTTATGCTGTGGCCCTACTGGGCTGAGGTGGATAGTAGAGATTCTGGAACTTAAGTCGATAGTTGTACTGAGTGTCTCTAACTTTAATAAAGTCATTCAGTAAGTCAGTCAAGTCATTCAGTAAGTCAGTCAAGTCATTCAGTAAGTCAGTCAAGTCATTCAGTAAGTCAGTCAAGTCATTCATTAAGTCAGTCAAGTCATTCATCAAGTCATTCAGTCAGTCAAGTCATTCAGTCAGTCAAGTCATTCAGTCAGTCAGTCAAGTCATTCAGTAAGTCAAGTCATTCAGTAAGTCAAGTCATTCAGTAAGTCAGTCCAGTCAGTCAGTAAGTTAGTCACACAAACTTATGTTTACATCTTTTTATGTGTACAAAGTAACACTTCATTACAACCACAGGTTATGTCTTGTCTAATATCTTTTTCTTCGTTAATTCTAAGACTTAATAAATGCTTAAACATTTTCTTGCCACTTTGAGCAACACTGGTATGCCTACTGGGTGACATGATTGCTTGGCAGATACAAGATATAGTAATTTAAAGATCAAAACACAATTCACTCTTTTATTCTTGACAAACACAGCTGGCTTGACGCGTATGGAATACGAATGCTGGGATGGTAGGGTGTTGTTGGGAAGGGGTAGCATGGGAAGGCGGGTGGTCTCCCAGCTGTTCCACAACATTAGCACCGGCCGCTTGAGGGAATGGTTGTTTTTCTTCCTGCAAACTGTAAGTAAGTTTATTCAAGTATACACAGATACAGTTAAAAAGATTATCATACATAGCAGCATATGTGTAGAGAACCTAGGATAACCCAAACTTTGGGTTATCCTAGGTTCTCTAGGATAACACTTTGGGTTATCCTAGGTTCTCTAGGATAACACTTTGGGTTATCCTAGGTTCTCACACATATGCTGCTATGTATGATAATCAATGTAACTATCTCTGTATACCTGAATAAACTTAGTTTGTGCGAAGGAAAAACAAATTCCCTTTTCCTCAAAGCATGAGGATTCTTACACGGTAAATAACCATGGGCTTACACTTGAAATCACCTGATGCATTACCCAAAAGGAGCAAGGTGAAGCGATCCTTTGCTGTCTTGAAGCCTGGTGCACTTTTCTCTTGCTGAGTGATATAAGTTCATGTTGGCATTTTCTTCCAGAAAACACTTGTCTCGTCAGCATTAAACACTTGTTGTGGCTCATAGCCACCCTTAGTAGGACCCCCACTGACTCAATGGTTTAACCTACTGCAGGCGACCGCGGGCTCAAAATTTTTCCCCTCCAACGAATCGCGTAATATAAGGTTTACGTCGTGTTAGATAAAAATGTGCCGCAATTCTTCAATCGCGTAATACCCAAAACGCGCAACATAAAGTCGTGCTAAATGAGGGTCTACTGTATATCACTACAAACTGGCATAGTGCCAGACAAGTGGAAAAGGGCAAATGTAATACCTATTTACAAGGCAGGTGACAGGTCCTTAGCTTCAAACTATAGACCAATAAGCCTTACCTCCATAGTTGGTAAATTTATGGAATCTATAATTGTCGAGGCAATTCGTAGCCATCTTGAAAACCATAAATTGATTAATGAATATCAACACGGTTTTACTAATTTACTGTCTTACGAATTTACTAACTTTTTTCACTAAGGTGTAATGAATATGATATTGTGTATATGGACTTCAGTAAGGCTTTCAATAAAGTTCCACATCAGAGGCTACTGAGGAAACTTAAGGCACACGGAATAGGAGGTGAATTTTTTTCCTGGGTAGAGGCATGGTTGACAAATAGGCAGCAGAGAGTTTGCATAAATGGAGAGAAATCAGAGTGGGGGCACGTCTCAAGCGGTGTTCCACAGGGGTCAGTTTTGGGCCCCCTGTTGTTTACAATTTACATAAACGACATAGATGAGGGAATAAATAGCAACATAAGCAAATTTGCTGATGACACCAAAATAGGCCGTCCAATTCATTCTAATGAGGACATTAGAGCACTCCAGGATGATTTGAATTGACTGATGCAGTGGTCAGAGAAGTGGCATATGCAGTTTAATGTAGACAAATGCAAAGTTCTAAATGTTGCGCAGAACAATAACCATGCCACATATAAACTGAATAATGTAGATCTTATTACTTGTGATTGCGAGAAGGATTTAGGAGTTCTGGTTAGCAGTAATCTGAAACCAAGACAACAGTGCATAAGTGTTCGCAATAAAGCTAACAGAATCCTTGGCTTCATATCTAGAAGTATAAATAACAGAAGTCCTCAGGTTGTTCTTCAACTCTATATATCTTTGGTTAGATATAGATTATGCTGCACAGTTCTGGTCACTGTATTACAGAATGGATATAAATGCACTGGAAAACGTACAGAGGAGGATGGCAAAGTTGATCCCATGTATCAGAAATCTTCCTTATGATGATAGACTGAGGGCCTTGAATCTGCACTCTCTAGAAAGGCGTAGAATTAGGGGGGATATGATTGAGGTGTATAAATGGAAAACAGGAATAAACAAAGGGGATGTAAATAGCGTGCTGAAAATATCCAGCCAAGACAGGACTCGCAGCAATGGTTTCAAGTTGGAAAATTTCTGATTCAGGAAGGATATAGGAAAGCACTGGTTTGGTAATAGAGTTGTGGATGAGTGGAACAAACTCCCGAGTACCGTCATAAGGGCTGGGACGTTGTGTAGTTTTAAAAATAGGTTAGATAAATACATGAGTGGGTGTGGGTGGGTGTGAGTTGGACCTGATTAGCTTGTGCTACTAGGTCAGATGCAGTGCTCCTTCCTTAAGTGAATGTAACCTGACCTGGCTGGGTCGGGGCATTGGCTTAAGCCGGTTGGAGACTTGGACCTGCCTCGCATGGGCCAGTAAGCCTGCTGCTGTGTCCTTCTTTCTGGTGTTCTTTTTTTTTTTTTTTCAACAAGTCGGCCGTCTCCCAACGAGGCAGGGTGACCCAAAAAGAAAGAAAATCCCCAAAAAGAAAATACTTTCATCATCATTCAACACTTTCACCACACTCATACATAATCACTGTCTTTGCAGAGGCGCTCAGATACGACAGCTGAGAATAGTCCCTCCCAGCTGTCACTATCCCAGACCCCTCCTTTAAAGTGCAGGCATTGTACTTCCCATTTCCAGGACTCAAGTCCAACTAAATCAATTAACTGGTTTCCCTGAATCCCTTCACAAAATGTTACCCTGCTCACACTCTAACAGATCATCATGTCCCAAAAACCATTCGTCTCCATTCACTCCTATCTAACACGCTCACACATGCTTGCTGGAAGTCCCCTCCCTCCAACCTTTTCTAGGACGACCCCTACCCCGCCTTCCTTCCCCTACAGATTTATACGCTCTCCAAGTCATTCTACTTTGATCCATTCTCTCTAAATGACCAAACCACCTTAACAACCCCTCTTCAGCCCTCTGACAAATACTTTTAGTAACTCCACACCTTCTCCTAATTTCCACATTCCGAATTTTCTGCATAATACAGTATTTACACCACACATTGCCCTTAGACAGGACATCTCCACTGCCTCCAGCCTCCTCCTCGCTGCAGCATTTGCAACCCATGCTTCACACCCATATAAGAGTGTTGGTACCACTATACTTTTGTACATTCCCTTCTTTGCCTCCATGGATAATGTTTTTTGTCTCCACAGATACCTCAACGCACCACTCACCTTTTTTCCTTCATCAATTCTATGGTTAACCTCATCCTTCATAAACCCATCCGCTGACACTTCTTCCATAATCCCTCTCTCCAATGTGATATCCAATTTTTCTTTATTTAAATCGTTTGATACCCTCATCACCTTACTCTTATCTATGTTCACTTTCAACTTTCTACCTTTACACACTCTCCCAAACTCGTCCACTAACCTTGCAACTTTTCTTTAGAATCTCCCTAAGCACAGTATCATCAGCAAAAGTAACTGTGTCAACTCCCATTTTGCATTTAATTCCCCATAATTTAATCCCACCCCTCTCCCCAACACCCTAGCATTTACTTATTTTACAACCCCATCTATAAATATATTAAATAACCATGGTGACATTACACATCCCTGTCTAAGACCTACTTTTACTGGGAAGTAATCTCCCTCTCTCCTTCACACCCTAACCTGAGCCTCACTATCCTCATAAAAACTCTTTACAGCCTTCAGTAACTTACTACCTATTCCATACACTTGCAACATTTGCCACATTGCTCCCCTATTCACTCTATCATATGCCTTTTCTAAATCTATAAATGCAATGAAAACTTCTCTACCTTTATCTAAATACTGTTCACATATATGCTTCACTGTAAACACTTGATCTACACATCCCCTACCCACTCTAAAGCTTCCTTGCTTATCTGCAATCCTACTCTCTGTCTTACCTCTAATTCTTTCAATAATAACCCTGCCATGCACTTTACCTGGTATACTCAGTAAACTTATTCCCCTATAATTTTTACACTCTCTTTTATCCCCCTTCCCTTTATATAAAGGAAATATACATGCTCTCTGCCAATCCCTAGGTACCTTCCCCTCTTTCATACATTTATTAAACAAAAATACCAACCACTCCAGCACTATACCCCCCGTGCTTTTAACATTTCTGTTATGATCCCGTCAGTTCCAGCTGCTTTACCCCTTTTCATTCTACGTAATGCCTTATGCACCTCCCCCACATTCACATCCTGCTCTTTTTCACTCATAAATGATGTTGTACCTCCCTGGCCAGTACATGAAATTACCGCCTCCCTTTTTTCAACGACATTTAAAAGTTCCTCAAAATATTCCCGCCATCTACCCAATACCTCCAGCTCCCCATCTACTAACTCCCTTACTCTGTTTTTAACTGACAAATCCATTTGTTGCCTAGGCTTTCTTACCTTGTTTACCTCACTCCAAAATTTTTTCTCGTTTTCAGCAAAATTTCTTGACAGAGCCTCTCCCATTCTTTCATCTGCTCTTCTTTTGCACTCTCTCACCACTCTCTTCACCTTTCTTTTACTCTCCATATACTCTGCTCTTCTTTTAACACTTCTGTTTTGTAAAAACCTCTCATAAGCTACCTTTTTCTCTTTTATCACACCCTTTACTTCTTCATTCCACCACTCACTCCTCTTTCCTCCTGCACCCACCCTCATATAGCCACAAACTTCTGCCCCACATTCTAATACTGCATTTTTAAAACTATCCCAACTCTCTTCAACCCCCCCACTACTCATACTTGCACTAGCCCAACTTTCTGCCAATAGTTGCTTATATCTCACCCTAACTTCCTCCTCCCTTAGTTTATACACTTTTACCTCTCTCTTACTTGCTGCTGCCATTTTCTTTTTGTCCCATCTACCTTTTACTCTAACTGTAGCTACAACTAAATAATGATCCGATATATCTGTTGCCCCTCTATAAACATGTACATTCTGAAGCCTACCCATCAACCTTTTATCCACCAATACATAATCCAACAAACTACTTTCCTTATGTGCTATATCATATCTTGTATATTTATTTATCCTCTTTTTCATAAAATATGTATTACTTATTACCAAACCTCTTTCTACACATAGCTCAATTAATGGTTCCCCATTTACATTTACTCCTGGCACCCCAAATTTACCTACTACTCCCTCCACAACATTTCTACCCACTTTAGCATTAAGATCCCCAACCACAATTACTCTCTCTCACTTGGTTCAAAACTCCCCACACACTCACTCAACATTTCCCAAAATCTCTCTCTCTCTCCTCTACACTTCTCTTCTTCAGGTGCATAAACACTTACTATAACCCACTTTTCACATCCAACCTTTATTTTACTCCACATAATCCTTGAATTTATACATCTATATTCCCTCTTTACCTGCCATAACTGATTATTCAACATTATTGCCACTCCTTCTTTAGCTCTAACTCTATTTGAAACCCCTGACCTAATCCCATTTATTTCTCCCCACTGAAACTCTCCTACCCCCTTCAGCTTTGTCTCACTTAAAGCCAGGACATCCAGCTTCTTTTCATTCATAACATCTACAATCATCTCTTTCTTATCATTCGTACAACATCCACGCACATTCAAACATCCCACTTTGACGGTTTTCTTCTTTTTCTTTTTAGTAAGCTATACAGGAAAAGGGGTTACTAGCCCATTGTTCCCGGCATTTTAGTTGACTTTTACAACACGCATGGCTTACGGAGGAAAGATTCTTATTCCACTTCCCCATGGATATGAAAGGAAAAGCAATAAGAACAAGAACTATTAAGATAAAATCAAAGAAAACTCAGATGAGTGTGTATACATAAACGTGTACATGTATGTGTAGTGTGACCTAAGTGTAAGTAGAAGTAGCAAGACGTACCTGAAATCTTACATGTTTATGAAGACAGAAAAAAGACACCAGCAATCCTACCATCATGTAAAACAAATACAGGCTATCGTTTTACACTCACTTGGCAGGACGGTAGTACCTCCCTATGTGGTTGCTGACTACCAACCTACTACCTACCAAAAATTTTTAAACATAACACATTTACCATCAGTTGCTCCCTCGCTGCCTGTTCAGAAGAGCACAGATATGTAGATCCTGTACCGACCTACTGAACATCAACATCCTTCCCCAGACTGCCACCAGGGACTTATATTCTTATGTTCTTATATATAGAGTAGTATGTGGGCAATTACCAGTGAGGTAGTATTGTGACTGAGTATTTGCATTTGGGATTTTGCTTAAGGTTAAAATATTCATTCTTATAATGTTTTGCTCTCACTGTACTATAAGATATTTTAACCCTTTCACTGTCAGTCTAGTAATATTATGGCTTGCAAGCCAGTGTTGGTCCAATAATAGTATGCCCAAATTCTATCGACTTCCAATCTTGCGGAAGAAAGCTGGTTGGCCTACATATGAGAGAATGGGTCTGAGTGGTCAGTGTGCTCAGTATAAAAAAATCCTGCAGCAAGCAGTGTATAATGAGAAAAAAAAACTGGGACCGTGTTTTTCGTTTAAAACAGCCAATTTGCGGTGTATTTTCGTATGGTATTTATGGTTGTATTCTCATTTTCTTAGTCTCATTTGATAGAATGGAAGATACTATATTACAAAACTAGATATGATTTTGAATGATTTACAGACTAAAAGTACTTTGAAATTGAGTTCATAGTAGTGGAAATGTTAAATTTTTGCCCATGTTCAAGAGTAAACAAATCACATCACTCATCCAATACACGTCAACTGGTGGGTCTAGTATGCTTTCACAAATGCGCTGATATTATTTATACCATTTTTACAATAATGCAGTAGTCTGCATAACAGTAAATCTTCTATTTATTGTGTGAATAAATATTCAAAATGCAAAGCAAGAGTAATATAAGAGTGGCCTGGAGATGTGAATAATGAACAGGGAAAATGTTATTTTAGTGCTTGGAATATTTGCATTGTTAATTCTGGACCCTATTTTGAGATTGGCCTTCCTTGACTTGTGTATGAAATTGTCCAAATTACCAATTTCTAATCACTTTATTGGGTAGTTGAAATTGGTAAATGGATGGTTTCTTGTTCTAGCAAAATAGCTATGAGTTTGGTCGACTGAAACACTGGAATTGGCCGAAAATAGGGCTCCAAGTGGGCAAAATTGCCGATGCATATATATCACCAAGACCGCTAACTTTGCGAGAGCGTAATTCCGTAAGTTTTCCATCAAATTTCCTACTTTTGGGAAAAGATTCCCAAATTTTTTTTTTTTTTTTTTAAATTCTTCAACACTGAGAGCAAGTTTGTGATCAGGGGTCTCGACAGTGAAAGGGATAATTACCAGTCTTACTCTCTGCTGTCATATTGGATCACAGTTACAGTATACAGTGGTACCTCGGTTAACGATGGTCCCCAAACTCACCCTTTTATGTAAGTTTATTTTTTTAAATGCATTTGTAAGTGTATTTTTGGGGGTCTAAAAGGACTAGTCTATTTTACATTATTCCTAATGGGGATAAATTAGTTTGGTAATGGCACTTGAACAGCATTCTGGAATGAAAAAATATCGTTAACTGAGGTACCACTGTATATATATTCAACAGGTGATGCTAATGAACCCTCGCTGGAATGAGAGCCGAGAGCAGAGGATAATATTGCAAGAGGCTTCAGAGTGTGTTGTTGTATTTGAGCTGTTCTTAAGGTACCTCTACACTGGACGTTTAAAGGTCTCTCATGCTACAGTCCTTCCAATACTGGCTCTAGCAGACAAGTATAATGTTAAGGTCAGCATTTATATTCATAATTTATTTTTAAATTCAGATATTATTTGAAATAAAATAAGAGTGGAATGCAAATAGTGGGTTTATGCAGCTCGAGAGGAAAGGAATGTAAAGGAGAGAGATTTTGGGAGATGTTAATCCTTAATTTATTGAATGCAGGGGTGTTGGGGGAAGGTGTGGAATTGGAAGATTAAGAATCTAACACAAAGTATGAGTTGTCACAGTTTCTTTTTGCTGATGACACTGCTTTTGGAAGATTCTGAAGATAAATTACAAAGGTTGGTGGATGCATTTGGGAGGGTATGTAAAAGAAGGAAATTAAAAATGAACTTAGGAAAGAGCAAGGTGATGAGGGTAACAAAATATTTAGGTAATGAAAGATTGGAAGTAAGATTAGTGTCAGATTGGAGGGAGAGAGAATGGAGGAGGTGAATGTGTTCAGATATTTGGAAGTGGATTTGTCAGTAGATGGGTCTGTGAAAGACGAGGTGACAAGTCCAGTCCCAGATATCTGAACACATTCACTTCCTCCATACTCCTTCCTTCTAATATGATATCCAGTCTTTCATTACCCAGATATTTTGTTACCCTCATTACTTTGCTCTTTCCAATGTTCACTTTTAATTTCCATCTTTTATATACCCTCTCAAATTCATCCACCAATTTTTGTAGCTTCTCTTCAGAATCTCCCAAAAGCACAGTGTCATCAGCAAAAAGCAACTGTGAACCTTCCACCTTGTGTTAGATTCTTTATTTCCTAATCCCATACCTTTCCCCAACACCCTGCATTCACTTTTCTTACAATTCCCATCTATAAATATATTAAATAACCATGGTGACATTGTGCACCCCTGTCTAAGGCCTACTTTTACTGGAAAATAGTCTCATTTCTCCTTACCCTAATCTGACCACCACTATACTTCTAAAAACTCTTAACTGCTTTCAGTAACCTACCACCTATTCCATATACTTACAACTTCTGCCACATTGTTTATCTTCAGTCCTACTCTTTGTCTTAGCCTTAAATCTGGAGTGTGAGCAGGGTAATATTTATGAAGGGATTCAGGGAAACTGGCAGGTTGGACTTGAGTCCTGGAGATGAAAAGTACAGTGCCTGCACTCTGAAGGAGGGGTGCTAATGTGCAGTTTTATAATTGTAGTGTAAGCGCACTTCTGGCAAGACAGTGATAGAGTGAATGATGGCGAAAGTTTTTCTTTTTCGGGCCACCCTACCCTTGTGGGAAACAGCCAATGTGTTAATAAAAAAAAATACTCTTCCATGCACCTTACCAGGTGTACTCACCAGGCTTATTCCCCTATAATTCTTACACTCTCTTTTGTCCCCTTTACCTTTATACAAAGGAACTATGCATGCTTTCTGCCAATGCCTAGGTACCTTCCCCTCTTTCATACATTTATTAAATATGTAAAAGCATCAACCACTGCAAAACTATATAACTATGTAATAATTCCCTGGCCAATTCACAAAATCACAGCTTCCCTATCTTCAATATTTAGCATTTCCTCAAAATATTCCTGCCATCTTCCTAATACCTCTAACTTCCCATCTACTAACCCCCTATTCTAATTTTAACTGTCAAATCCATTTGTTCCCTAGGCTTTATTAACTTATTAATCTCACTCTAAAACTTTTTCATATTCTCAGCAAAATTTGTTGATAGCATCTCACCCACTCTTTCATTTGCTCTCCTTTTACATTCCTTCACCACTCTCTTAACCTCTCTTTTTCTCTCCATATACTCCTCCCTCCATATATCACTTCTACATTGTATTAGAAGTTTCAGTCACAAATTTAGTAAATGAATCACATATTTCCAGGATCTGATAGAGACATGCGTCAAATATATGAAGCTGCATGTTGTATCTGCATCACAACAAAATTACCTGATTGCATGGCTTCAGTACACACTCACCTGTGGCCATTCTGATATTGCAACAGTCTGTTTGAACCATCTGAAGTGGAATTTGGAACAGGTGGCTGCAAATGAAGATTTTGCCTCTTGTGACTTGGACCTTCTGACCACAATTTTATCCCAACATGATGTGGTAGTGCATGATGAGATGGCATTATACAAGTAAGTATAGGATATTTTGCATATAAATGGCCTTAATTTGCTCTAATATAGGCATGAGATATATAAATGTTTTTCTTTTCTCAAAATTATTCAGTACTAATATTTACTTAATAAAAAGGAAGTTTTATAATTGGATTGTTTGAATATGCATGGGTGTAGTCCAAATGATGAATGAATGAAAAGAGCCCGATGTTCAGTGTTCATATTACGAATACAGGTAAAGAATGGCCTGTAAGACCTGGTCATAATGGGAATGTGAAGCAAACAAAACTCAACAGTAGACTATAATGTATATTTGCCTTCACCAGATGATATATACAGTGGACCCCTGAGTTTCGGTCACCTCGGAAATTGAACAATTATGTACGTATATGTAATATTGTAAGTGTATTTTTGGGGGTCTGAAATGGACTAACCTACTTGACATTATTCCTTAAGAGAGTAAATTCGTTCGGTAATGACACTTGAGCAGCCTTCTGGAATGAATTATGATTAAAACTCGGGGATCCACTGTACAGGTATGTACAATATGTACAGGTAGAATAGTATGTGTACACCATGGTAACAGATGGCAAAGCAGAAGCCAGAGAGTGTGCACCGTGCTCAACCAGCAGCTAGGCAAGTCTGTCAATTCTTACCACAAGTGAACCATGTTGCTTCAGCTTTGGCGGGCTTGCCTGTGATTGACCAATGAACCAAGGTACTGATTTAACGACGGGTACCCTATTGATCGTTAAACCCTTAGCACAATAAGTGTCAGGGGCCCAAGACTGTTCAACTGCCTCCCAGCATACATAAGGGGGATTACAAATAGACTCCTGGCTGTCTTCAAGAAGGCACTTTACAGACACCTAAAGTCAGTACCTGATCAGCCGGGCTGGGGTTCGTAAGTCGATTTACATGCGGCCAGCAGTAACAGCCTGGTTGATCAGACCCTGATCGACCATGAGGTCTGATCTCAGACCAGGCCTCGGGGGCGTTGACCCCTGAAACTCTCTCCAGGTAAACTCCAGGTATGTATTGGTGCTAAGCAAAACAAAGATAAAATGGGTAAGAGAAATTCAGTGGGAGGAGTAAACACAGTCAAATTGAGTACGTATATCGAGAGAACTTGAGATAAATAAGAAAAAGTGGTAATTTTTTTTTTTCAACAAACCAGCCATATCCCACCGAGGCAGGGTGACCCAAAAAGAAAAATGAAAGTTTTTCTTTTTAAATTTAGTAATTTATACAAGAGAAGGGGTTACTAGCCTCTTGCTCCTGGCAAATAGTGGTAATGTCTGGAGTATGTATAAATTAAAAAATTATGCAAATTAGAATAAAAGTAAAACGTGAGAAGTGGATCATAGTGTATTTATGCTCTGGGGGGTTAGTGGTGTATAGATGAGAGTCAGTGAGTGAGAGATTGATTTTAAGAAGTGTTAAGTGACTGATTAGGGAATTTTGAACCAACTGTTAGAATATTTGTTGTGGGGACCAAAATGCTGAAATGGAGCTTGGAGATTAGGAGGAGTGGGGTCACCAATGGTATAATTCACAGGGCTCAGGCAGGATTGTTCAAGTGGTTTGGACATTTAGAGAGGAGAGCAATGTGGGATGACTGGGAGTTTATATAAATCTGGGATGGAGTGGAGGGTTAGAGGTTGTTTAGTGAAGGGTTGGCAGAAGGAAAAAAGGAGGTTTTGAGTGCTAGGGGCCTGAACATCCAACAGGCATATGTGAGTTCATTAGATCAGAGTGAGTGGAAGCAAGTGGTTTTTATGGTATGATGTGATGTGTGATTGGGATAATGGATTCAGGGAAAGCCTGTTCGCCAAACCTAGTTCTGGAAGTGGAATTACAGTGCCTGCACTCTAATGGAGGAGTGAGGATGTTGCAGTTAGGAGGGCCATCTGAACTGTGATGTTATCACACTTCTGGCAAGACAGTGATTAAATGAGAAGTGGTGAAGGCATTTCCTATTTTCTGAGTCACCTACCTTGGCAGGAGATAAACAGTGTGTTAAAAAAATAATGGCTTATTGAGTAAATTTGGAGTGCCAGAAGTAAATGATACTGGGGTCCTCCAGATAAATTCTGTATAGAATGAGATGTGAAACTTGGTAATATGTACCTCTTTTAAAGAACAAGAAGATACTAGATATTATACAGTATGCAAGGACAGTAGCATGTTAGACTATTAAATTAATAGATAAAAGGTTGAAGGGTATATCTCTAGGTTTGCATGTGTTTAGAGGAACAACTAATATAGCCCTAGGTAGTAGGTTGGTAGACAGCAACCGCCCAGGGAGGTACTACCGTCTTACCAAGTGAGTGTAAAACAAAAGCCTGTAATTGTTTTACATGTTGGTAGGATTGCTGGTGTCTTTTTTCTGTCTCATAAACATGCAAGATTTCAGGTACGTCTTGCTACTTCTACTTACATTAAGGTCACACTACACATGCATGTACAAGCATATACAGTGGACCCCCGGTGTTCGTGATGCTCCAAACTCGAACAATTATGTAAGTGTATTTTTGTAAGTGTATATTTGGGGGTCTAAAAGGACTAGTCTAATTTACATTATTCCTTATGAGAACAAATTCATTTGGTAAAGGCACTTGAACAGCATTCTGGAACGAATAAATCACGAACACCGGGGGTCCACTGTATATGCTTGTACATGCAGTGGACCCCCGGATTTCGTACAGCTCCCAACTTGAACAAATATGTAGGTGTATTTTTGTAAGTGCTTTTGTAAGTGTATTTTTGGGGGTCTGAAACGGACTACAGTGGACCCCCGGCTAACGAAGAAACTTAATCCCAGAAGCCTGCTCAAGTGCCATTACCGAACGAATTTACTTCCTCAAGAAATAATGTCACGTAGGTTAGTCTATTTCAGACCCCTAAAAATACACTTCCACAAGCACTTACAATATTATACTTACATAATTGTACGATTTCCGGGGTGTTCGTTAGCCGGGGGTCCACTGTAATCTAATTTACATTCGTCCTTATGGGAACAAATTCGTTCGGTAACAGCACTCGAACAGCATTCTGGAACGAATTATTGACGAAATCCGTGGGTCCACTGTATATAGTACACACCCTTATGGGTTTTCTTCTATTTTTCTTACTAGTTCTTGTTCTTGTTTATTTCCACTTATCTCCATGGGGAAGTGGAGCAGAATTCTTCCTCCATAAGCCATGCGTGTTGTAAGAGGTGACTAACATGCCAGGAGCAAGGGGCTAGTAACCCCTTCTCCTGTATGTATTACTAAATGTAAAAAGGAGGAACTTGCGTTTTTTCTTTTGGGCCACTCCGCCTCGGTGGGATACGGCCGGTGCGTTGAAAGAAGAACTAATATAGCAGATTATCATGTGGTAGTGGTCATCGTAGGAGCATCAGGTGGGTTAAATACAAAGAAAATGGCATCACTGGGTAAAATAGACCTGAATGAACTGAAGGAAACAGTTTGGGGAAAATATAAATAACTATAGCTATTGTAGTAAGGTGGGCTAGAAAGAGTACAGATAATAATAATAATAATAATAATAATAATAATAGTTTATTGTGACATGATACAAAGACGTACAATGGGTTTTAAGAATGGGGTGTACATGCCAA
Organism: Cherax destructor; assembly: GCA_009830355.1. Lineage (NCBI taxonomy): Eukaryota > Metazoa > Arthropoda > Malacostraca > Decapoda > Parastacidae > Cherax > Cherax destructor. Next base: position 19,188 of record WNWK01029845.1, read on the forward strand.
AAGCCCCTAATATGCAGAGCATTGTGGGCAAAATTAAAATTAACTTACAGCTAAATGGTAAAAATTAGAGTAAACAATTTACAATACGGGAGCACTGTATTAACATCCGGGGTCCCAGACTATTCAACATCTTACCAGAAGATATCCGAAACACGGCTGGAACCAGTGTAGAAGCCTTCAAGAGGAAACTGGACAAATATCTTCACCAGGTGCCAGATCAACCAGGCTGTGATGGATATGTGGGGCAGCGGGCCTCCAGCAGCAACAGCCTGGTTGACCAGGCAAGCACCAGACGAGCCTGGCCCATGGCCGGCTCAGAGAGTAGATACTCTCAAAACTCTTCAAAGGTATATCAAAGGTATATAAGTATAGTTGAGTATTTAAGCTATGAAATTTGAACATAACAATTTTGAAACATAATACAGTGGACCCCCGAGTTTCGTAAACCCCGGAAATCGTACAATTATGTAAGTATAATATTGTCAGTGCTTGTGGAAGTGTATTTTTGGGGGTCTGAAATAGACTAACCTACGTGATATTTTTCCTTAAGGGAGTAAATTCGTTCGGTAATGGCACTTGAGCAGACTTCAGGAGTGAAGTTTTTACGAAACTCGGGGGTCCACTGTACAGTGGTACCTCTACTTACGAGCAAAATTCGTTCCTACAAAAGCACCTACAAAAATACACTTACATAATTGTTCGAGTTGGGAGCTGCTCGTAAGTAGAGGTACCACTGTAGTTTTACAATTTTGAAGCATTACAGTTTTATAATATGTAGTAATGCAATTTATTAAATCAGATCAAACAAATCAAATCAATTACATTGGACCCCCGGTGTTCGTGATTTATTTGTTTCAAAATGCTGTTCAAGTACCGTTACCAAACGAATTTGTTCCCATAAGGAATAATGTAAATTAGATTAGTCCTTTTTGACCCCCAAATATACACTTACAAAAGCACTTACAAAAATACACTTACATATTTGTTTGAGTTTAGAGCATCACGAACACCGGGGGTCCACTGTATTTGTGTTGCAATAACAGTTTATATGGTCATTTGATGAGTTAAAAGGAGTACAAGAGTACATGAGAATGGATTTCTTTATTTGGTAATGCTGTAGGAACAAAGTTAGATTAGGTTGCATTAATTATAACAGGTTTATACATTTATGAGACATAAGTTTCAACATTTGCACTAGATTATGGTTGAGAAATTATTGTTCTGTAAGGGGTTTTGAGAAAGAAATCAAAAGTGTTTTTTTTTTTAACACATCACCCATCTCCTACCAAGGCAGGGTGACCTAAAAAAGAAAGAAACACTTTCACCATCATTCAACAGTTCAACATTTCACCATCATTCACTCATAATCACTCTTTGCAGAGTTGTCTAGGAATGACAGTTTAGATGTCACTCCAAACAGCCAATATCCCACACCCCTTCTTTAAAATGCAGACATTGTAATTCCCACCTCCAGGACTCAAGTCCGGCTAACCAGCTTCCCTGAATCCTTTCACAAAATATTACCCTGCTCACATTCCAACAGCTCGTCAGGTTCGTCCATCTCCATTCACTCCTATCTAACATGCTCAGACATGCCTGCTGCATGTCCAGGCCCCTTGCACATGAAACCTCTTTTACCCCCTCCCTCCATCCTTTCCTATGATGACCCCTACCCCTACTCCCCTCCACTACAGATTTATAAACCCTCCAAGTCATTATATTTTGCTCCGTAATCTCTAAATAACCAAACCACCTCAACAAACTCTCTTCAGCTCTCCGACTAATATTTTTAGTAACTCCACACTTCCTCCTAATTTCTACACTACGAATTCTCTGCATAATATTTGCACCACACATTGCCCTTAGACACGACATCTCCACTGTCTCCAGCTGCCTCCTTGCTGCAGCATTTACAACCCATGCTTCACACCCATATTAGACTGTTGGACCCCTTTACTCTTGTACATTCCTTCTTTGCCTCCATGGATAACATTTTTTGTCTCCACAGATACCTCAATGCTCCACTCACCATTTTTTCTTCATCATTTCTATGGTTAACCTCATCCTTCATAAACCCATCCGCTGACAAGTCAACTCCCAAATACAGTATCTGAAAACATTCACTTCTTCCATAATCCCTCCCTCCAATGTGATATCCAATTTTTCTTTATCTAAAATGTTTGATACCCTCATCACCTTTCTCTTATCTATATTCACTTTCAACTTTCTACCTTTACACACCTCCCAAACTCGTCCACTAACCTTTGCAACTTCTCTTTAGAATCCCCAAAAGCACAGTATCATCAGCAAAAAATAACTGTCAACTCCCTTTTTGTATTTGATTCCCCATAATTTAATTCCACTCCTCTCCCCAACACCCTGGCATTTACTTCTTTTATAACCCCATCTATAAATATGTTAAACAACCATTGTGACATTACACATCTCTGTCTAAGACTTACTTTTACTGAGAAGTAATCTCCCTCTCCTACACACCCTAACCTGAGTCTCACTATCCTCATAAAAACTCTTTACAGCATTTAGTAACTTAATTCTATTCCATACACTTGCAACATCTTCCACATTGCTCCTCTATCCACTCTATCATATGCCTTTTCTAAATCCATAAATGCAATGAAAACGTCCCTACTTTTATCTAAATACTGTTCACATATATGCTTCATCTAGGTAGTAGGTTGGTAGACAGCAACCGCCCAGGGAGGTACTACCGTCCTGCCAAGTGAGTGTAAACGAAAGCCTGTAATTGTTTTACATGATGGTAGGATTGCTGGTGTCTTTTTTCTGTCTCATAAACATGCAAGATTTCAGATATGTCTTGTTACTTCTACTTACACTTAGGTCACACTACACATTCATGTACAACCATATATATATACACACCCTCTGGGTTTTCTTCTATTTTCTTACTAGTTCTTGTTCTTATTTCCTCTTATCTCCATGGGAAGTGGAACAGAATTCTTCCTCCGTAAGCCATGCGTGTCGTAAGAGGCGACTAAAATGCCAGGAGCAAGGGGCTAGTAACCCTTCTCCTGTATATATTACTAAATGTAAAAGGAGAATCTTTCGTTTTCCTTTTTTGGCCACCCTGCCTCGGTGGGAAACGGGCGACGTGTTGAAAGAAGAAAGAAAGATATATACTTCAATATAAACACCTGATCTACACATCCCTCCCCATTCTAAAGCCTTTTTACTCATCTGCACTCCTGCTCTCTGTCTTATCTCTAATTCTTTTAACCCTTTCACTGTCAGTGTCGTATTAGTACAGCTTAGCCAGTGTTGGTGCAGTATTAACCCTTAAACTGTCCACACGTAGATATACGTTCACGTGCGTACTGCCCCAAACGTAGTTCTCACGTTTTATTTTTCATTCCTTCAAATTTAGTGCGATAGGCCTGAGTCGCCTAGACATGAGAGAATGGGTCTGCGCCTCAGTGTGCGCAGTATTAAAAAATCTTGGACCACTTAGTACAGTAGGCCCTCATTTAGCACGGTAGTTACGTTCCTGAAAACGTCGTGTTAGCTAAAATCGTGTTAGATAATTAAAAGAACTTATGGGAAAAATAGGTTACGTTCTGAGAGTCCCAAAAAGCCAAACAAGTTTTTAGACCAACAGATCTTACAAATATAAAAGAGAATATGTAATTGTAGTTCATTATCGTGATGTATTATGTTGTTTTTACTGCTTAAGACTACAAATGTAACAGAAATAATAGTATTTACCTTAAATTGTGGGTGCTAATGTTTGTGGATGATTGTGAAGAGAGTGGAGAGTTATGCTGTAGCACTACTGGGCTGAGGTGGATAGTAGAGATTCTGGAACTGAATGATGGTTTTTACTGAGTGTCTCTAACTTTAATAAAGTCATTAGTAAGTCAGTCCAAGTCATTCAGTAATCCAGTCAAATCATTCGTAAGTCGTCAGTCAAGTCATTTAAGTCAGCCATCAAGGGCATTCAGTAGTAGTCAGTCAAGCATTCATAAGTCCGGGCAAGTCATTCATAAGTCACGTCAAAATTTTTGTAAGTCAGCCGTTTTATTCATAAAGTCAGTCAAGCATTCGTAAGTCGTCAGTCAAGTCATTCAGTAAGTCCCGTCCCCAAATCATTCGTAAGTCGTCAAAAGTCATTCATAAGTCATAGTCAAGTCTTCAGTAAGTCGCAAGTCATTCGTAAGTCAGTCAAGTCATTCAGTAAGTCAGTCAAGTTTCAGTAAGTCAGTCAAGTCATTCATAAGTCAGTCGTCTTTGTAAGTCCCGTCAGCGTCATTCAGTGTCAGTCAAGTCATTCCGTAAATCAGAGTCAAGTCATTCAAAACAGTCAGTAAGTCATTCCAGTAAGTCAGTCAGTCAAGTCATTATGTCAGTCAAGTCATTCAGTAGTCAGGTCAAGTCATTCAGTAAGTCAGTCAGCAGTCAAGTCATTCAGAAGTCAGTCGTCATTCGTAAGTCAGCAAGTCACGTAAATCAGTCAAAAGTCATTGTAATCAGTAGAAAGTGTACAATCATTAGGCGCAAGTCATTAAAATCAGTCAGTCAAAATCATTAGTGTTAGCACCAAACTTTTGTTTACTTTTTGTGACAAAAAACATCATTACACCAAGGATGTCGTCTAAAACTTTTGAGTTAAGACTTATAAATTTAAAATTTCTTGCCACTTTGAGAACACTTGAGCCTACTGGGTGCATGATTGCTTGGGGATCAAGATATAGTAATTTAAAGATCAAAAAACAATTCCCTTTTTCTTGACAAACACAGCTGGGGCGCGTATGGGAAAAGCAATGCTGGGATGGTAGGGGGTTGTTGGGGGAG
>WNWK01029846.1:0-24014 GCA_009830355.1 Cherax destructor
TTCATGTTCATGTTTGTGTTTGTGTTTCAGGACCGTGTAGAGACGGTCCTGAACACGTGTTTTTTGCGCATGTCATCCTACTCCCCCAGCGCATCTAGGTTCCTGTTCTCTGTTTCTGACCAATCACAAGCCTTCTGTGAGTTGTTCCAGCTAAGTGAGACCGGCGTCTGCTCACTTTCCATTGGTTGACAGACCAAAATGTAAACACTTCTACCTTATCGTCACCCAGAGCCGGATTTTTGCTCTTTTTTCAACCCATATACATTGTGATTATACTCTCTACAATGTCAGTAAGTACTGATTGTTGTGTCCAGTGTGTATATGAATAGTTTAGGCATATTTTGAGATATATATCAGAGTTAGATATGCATAATATGAGTGTACCATGCAATTGAAAAAAGTGCAACAAAAAAGGACCGTGTAGAGACGGTCCCGACCGTCAGGGCCACATTTCAAATTTCAGTAAATAAATATTTATATAAAAATTTCTAGTGCATATATGAATTCTGTAGTGGTCTGGGTGAACCCTCCCAACAGAAGTTCAAATATCTCTGCATTTTGGAGGAAAGTGACTCGGATCCAGAACCAGATGACCTGTTGCCATCTCCAGTGCAGTACCAACGTGCAGAAAGGCCTGATGACAGTGTGAGGTTTGACCAAAACGATAGGTTTGATAAAATGCTAGGTCACTGGCCAGTGCAAGGCAGAATATTTACATGCAATTATTGCAGCAAAACAAAAATTCATGTCACATTCTCATTTTCGTGTGCCACATGCAAGGTAAATCTATGCATCAAGAAGGAAAGAAATTGCATCATAGCCTTTCATTGTAGCAATTAGTGATCTAGAATGATTGTTTTTTCTCAGGAAATTCAGGAATATGGGACTTGAAAGTTTTATCCCTTTGCAATGTGTATATGTTGCTTTTTGGTTCACTTTTAAATTTTTATACTTACAAAATGTTTGGAAACAAGTTCCATTTGTGTTTTTGATATTGTCTATTAGTATAATAAAATAGAAAAATACTTATTTGATGTTTTATTAACACTTGCAAATTTGCAACATTCTGAATTTGACACCCTTTAACGGTCAGGACCGACTTCAGACGGTCCTCGAATATTGGAAATTGCACGAAAAGTTTCTTTTAGAATTTCAATTATATGGGCTCATTATCCTTACATTGAGCTACTCTATCCACTCATATGAAATACATATCGAAATTATCATTTTCCAGGGAGTGCCCGGTAAAGGGTTAACCCTTTACCGGGCTAGAGGTGATACCTCCAGATATACTAGATGAAGCATGTGTCAGCAAGTAACATTTGTATTGTTTTTTTTTGTTTCAGTGTACCAGCGGGGGGATCAGGGCACCAACTGGTACACAATCCTCAGTGGCACCGTCAATACACAGATGCCGTCACCTTCACGTGCCCAGGTGAGTACATCTTCTCTTACCCAGACAAAGACGTGGGGGGTGGAAGGGTTAATATGAAAACTGTAATGGAAATGAAAATCTCATATCTTATACATACATATACAAATTCTCTCAAGTAAAGTTAGGCCACCTAAGGCTACCCCAGTCAAAACAGAAAGCACTAAACAAGCAGTTATTACTCCAATGGGTTGGTTATCAAAGGGTTTACACAAAATTCCTAGTTAAAAAAATAAATTTATTAAGATTAACAATATATACACACTCCAGAAAACACCCTCATATTTCTCTTAGCCTGAACGCCCCAATAAAAGTACACAAGGATCTGGCGGCTGGAGCGTCCACATAAAAGACACATGTACCTATGGGGTCGATGCCCAGGGTAATATATATATATATATATATATATATATATATATATATATATATATATATATATATATATATATATATATATATATATATATATATATATATATATATATTATATATATATATTATATATATATTTATATATATATTATATATATATATATATATATATATATATATATATATATATATATATATATATATATATATATATATATTTATATATATATATATATATATATATATATATATATTTATATATATATATATATATATTTTTTTATATAAACTCAAAAAACCTCATATTTCTCTTAGCCTGAACCCAATAAATAAATAGATTGGTAGTCATAAAAGACACATGTACCTATGGGGTCGATGCCCAGTAATATATATATATATATATATATATATATATATATATATATATATATATATATATATATATATATATATATATATATATATATATATATATATATATATATATATATATTATATATATATTATATATATATATATATATATATATATATATTATATATATATATATATATATATATATATATATATATATATATATATATATATATATATATATATATATATATATATATATATATATATATATATATATATATATATATATCTTTCAACACGTCGGCCGTTTCCCACTGAGGCAGGGTGGCCCAAAAGGAAAAACGAAAGTTTCTCCTTTTACATTTAGTAATATATACAGGAGAAGGGGTTACTAGCCCCTTGCTCCCGGCATTTTAGTCGCCTCTTACGACACGCATGGCTTACGGAGGAAGAATTCTATTACACTTCCCCATGGAGATAAGAGGTAATAAGAACAAGAACTAGTAAGAAATTAGAAGAAAACCCAGAGGGGTGTGTATATATATGCTTGTACATGAATGTGTAGTGTGATCTAAGTGTAAGTAGAAGTAGCAAAATGTACCTGAAATCTTGCATGTTTATGAGACAGAAAAAAGACACCAGCAATCCTACCATCATGTAAAACAATTACAGGCTTTCGTTTTACACTCACTTGGCAGGACGGTAGTACCTCCCTGGGTGGTTGCTGACTACCAACCTACTACCTATATATAATATTACAAAGCAGTGCAGAAAGCTGCATAACAACCTGTGAACTTTTTTGCAGTCTTTTTTCTTAATATATCTCAGGATCAAGTGATTTTATTTAAAATTTCAAAGCTAAGTGACTTAATGTCACAGGGTTAAATTGTATATAATATCCCGGTTCTAAAGGTAAGTGGTTATAATATTGTAGAGGCAAGCATGGTTCAAATGTCCCAGAGCCTATTGATTTGCTTAATTTTTTTCTTTTAAGTCAAGATATTCAGCTGCTGAGGATACCGCTGCCAAAATTGAGTCGACTGTTTGTGAATCATGTTAAACGCGTGTTTAATTTGCTTTTTTTTTTTAATGCATCAGGAATAAATTTGTTTGTACGGTTCTAGGAGATTACTCTTGCCTTCAGTTCGTTTATATTGTTTCCCGTTGGAGGTAAATGGGAAAAAGGGCCAATAGGTGAGAGGGCGGAGGACTGGTAACCTGTCTGGGAAATAAGAAAGCCGGAGGACTAGTACCTTGTTAGTGGAGCTGTGAGGGCGGAGATCTGCTTCTCAGTTAAGTGACAGGGAGAGCGGAGGTGTGCATCTTCGTTAAGGGACAGGATGGACAGAAGTCAGCTTTCCATTCAGAGAAACAGAAGAGGGGCGGTGAGCTGGTCTCAGGGAGGATGAGAGAGAAGGGCGAGTAGTAGGTATAAGATGTATGACCTTGCAGAACTATATAGATAAATATGGATCAGAAATCGAAATTATAATCTCGAGGCAGGATATTCACAGGTTTAGTGGTAGTACATGAAGTAATTACGTTAAAAGAACCTCCTGAAATTTGGAACCTCTGTATCATAGATCCAGAATAGTCTGAGAATCAGAAAGAGGATTGGGAACTGTTTATATCACAGGGTTGGTGTCCTCAGCATTAGAAATTGGGAAGCCTCTCCACAAAACAGGTTTACAACCCTCTCTACATCACAAGTTTAGAACCTTCTCTACATCACAGGTTTAAACCTGTCTCCATACAACAGGTTCAAAATTCGCTCCCTCTTTTCATCGCAGGTTCAGAACCCACTCTACATCACAGGTTCTGAACTCTCTCAACTTAACGGATCTGAAACCCTGTTTTCATCACATTTTCGGAATCCTCTCTGCATGAATGGTTAGAACTTCCCTCTACTTCGAAGGCCTGGAACCGTCTCTTCACCACAGGTTAAGAACCTCCACTACATCGTAGGTTAAGAACCTATGGTGTAGTTGTTAAGAACCTTCTGTACAGCACAGCATAAGAACATATTTTACAACACAGGAAAAGAACATAAGAAAGAAGAAACACTCCAGCAGGCCTACTGGCCCATGCGAGCAAGTCCAAGTCTCCAACCAGCTTAAGCCAATGCCCCGACCCAGCCAGGTCAGGTTACATTCACTTAAGGAAGGAGCACGGCATCTGACCTAGTAGGATAAGCTAGTCAGGACCAACTCACACCCACCCGCACCCCACCTGGAAATAACCCTCTCCAGGTAGGCAGGTCACTTCCACTTAAGGAATTAATACCGCATCCAACCTAGTAGCACAAGCAAATCAGGTCCAACTCACACCCACTCATGTATTTATCTAACCTATTTTTAAAACTACACAACGTCTTAGCTTCGGGAGTTTGTTCCACTCATCCACAACTCTATTACCAAACCAGTGCTTTCCTAAATCCTTCCTGAATCTGAACTTTTCCAACTTGAAATTATTGCGATGAGTCCTGTCTTGGCTGAATATTATCAGCATGCTATTTACATCCCCTTTGTTTATTCCTGTTTTCCATTTATACACCTCAATCATATCCCCCCCCTAATTCTACGCCTTTCTAGAGTGCAGATTCAAGGCCCTCAGTCTATCCTCATAGGGAAGATTTCTGATACATGGGATCAACTTTGTCATCCTCCTCTGTACGTTTTCCAGTGCATTTATATCCATTCTGTAATACGGTGACCAGAACTGTGCAGCATAATCTAAATGAGGCCTAACCAAAGATATATAGAGTTGAAGAACAACCTGAGGACTTCTATTATTTATACTTCTAGATATGAAGCCAAGGATTCTGTTAGCTTTATTGCGAACACTTATGCACTGTTGTCTTGGTTTAAGATTACTACTAACCAGAACTCCTAAATCCTTCTCGCAATCACAAGTAATAAGATCTACATTATTCAGTTTATATGTGGCATGGTTATTGCCATGCCCAACATTTAGAACTTTGCATTTGTCTACATTAAACTGCATCTGCCACTTCTCCGACCACTGCATCAGTCTATTCAAATCATCCTGGAGTGCTCTAATATCCTCATTAGAATAAATTGGACGACCTATTTTGGTGTTATCAGCAAATTTGCTTATGTTGCTATTTATTCTATCATCTATGTCGTTTATGTAAATTGTAAACAACAGGGGGCCCAAAACTGACTCCTGTGGAACATCGCTCGAGACGTGCCCCCATTCTGATTTCTCTCAATTTATGCACACTCTATGGTTTATATAAATTGGATACATTTATAATTAATAAAATTTGGGAAGAATTTAATGATACATTAAACAAGTAAAAAAAAATCTTAATGCTTGGGTAGATAAAGAAAACTTTCATCATCATTCACTCCATCACTGTCTTGCCAGAGGTGTGCTTTACACTACAGTTATAAAACTGCAACATTAACACCCCTCCTTCAGAGTGCAGACACTGTACTTCCCATCTCCAGGACTCAAGTCCGGCCTGCTGGTTTCCCTGAATCCCTTCATAAATTTTACTTTGCTCACACTCCAACAGCACGTCAAGTATTAAAAACCATTTGTCTCCATTCACTCCTATCGAATACGCTTACACATGCTTGCTGGAAGTCCAAGCCCCTCGCACACAAAACCTCCTTTACCCCCTCCCTCCAACCTTTCCTAGGCCGACCCCTACCCCGCCTTCCATCCACTACAGATTTATACACTCTCGAAGTCATTCTGTCTCGTTCCATTCTCTCTACATGTCCGAACCACCTCAACAACCCCTCCTCAGCTCTCTGGATAATAGTTTTGGTAATCCCGCACCTCCTCCTAATTTCCAAACTCCGAATTCTCTGCATTATATTCACACCACACATTGACATCAGACATGAAATCTCCACTGCCTCCAGCCTTCTCCTCGTTGAAACATTCATCACCCATGCTTCACACCCATATAAGAGTGTTGGTATAACTATACTGTCATACATTCCCCTCTTTACTTCCATGGACAAAGTTCTTTGTCTCCACTCACCCTTTTCCCCTCATCAATTCTATGATTCACCTCAACTTTCATAGACTCATCTGCTGACATGTCCACTCCCAAATATCTGAATACATTCACCTCCTCCATACTCTCTCCCTCCAATCTGATATCCAATCTTTCGTCACCTAATCTTTTTGTTATACTTATCACCTTACTCTTTCCTATATTCACTTTCAATTTTCTTCTTTTACACACCCTACCAAATTCATCCACCAACCTCTGCAACTTCTCTTCAGAATCTCCCAAAAGCACAGTGTCATCAGCAAAAAGCAACTGTGACAACTCCCACTTTGTATTTGATTCTCTATCTTTTAACCCCACACCTCTTGCCAAGACCCTCGCATTCACTTCTTCTCTTACAACCCCATCTATAAATATATTGAACAACCACTGTGACATCACACATCCTTGTCTAAGGCCCACTTTTACTGGGAAATAGACCCCCTCCCTGAGCCTCACTATCCTCATAAAAACTCTTCACTGCTTTCAGTAACCTACTTCCTATTCCATACACCTGCAACATCTGCCACATTGCCCCCCAATCCACCCTATCATACGCCTTTTCCAAATCCATAAATCCCACAAAAACCTTTTTACCCTTATCCAAATACTGTTCACCTATGTGTTTCACTGTAAACACTTGGTCTACACACTCCCTACCTTTCCTAAAGCCCCCTTGTTCATCTGCTATCCTGCTTTCTGTCTTACTCTTAATTCTTTCAATAACAACTCTACCATACACTTTACCAGGTACACTCAACAGACTTATTCCCCTATAATTTTTGCACTCTCTTTTGTCCCCTTTGCCTTTATACAAAGGAACAATACACGCTCTCTGCCAATCCCTAGGTACCTTACCCTCTTCCATACATTTATTAAATAATAGGACCAAAAACTCCAAAACTATATCCCCACCTGCTTTTAACATTTCTATCTTTATCCCATCAATCCCAGCTGCCTTACCCCCTTTCATTCTACTCACTGCCTCACGAACTTCCCCCACACTCACAACTGACTCTTCCACACTCCTACAAAATGTTATTCCTCCTTGCCCTATACACGAAATCACAACTTCCCTGTCTTCATCAACATTTAACAACTCCTCAAAATATTCTCTCCATCTTCCCGATACCTCTAACTCTCCATTTAATAACTCTCCTCTCCTATTTTTAACTGTCAAATCCATTTGTTCCCTAGGCTTTCTCAACTTATTAATCTTACTCCAAAACATTTTCTTATTTTCAACAAAATTTGTTGATAACATCTCACCCACTCTCTCATTTGCTCTATTTTTACATTGCTTCACCACTCTCTTAACCTCTCTTTTTCTCTCCATATACTCTTCCCTCCTTGCATCACTTCTACTTTGTAAAAACCTCTCATATGCTAACTTTTTCTTCCTTACTACTCTCTTTACATCATCATTCCACCAATCGCTCTTCTTCCCTCCCGCACCCACTCGCCTGTAACCACAAACGTCTGCTGAACACTCTAACACTACATTTTTCAATCTACCCCATACATCTTCGACCCCATTGCCTACACTTTCACTAGCCCATCTATCCTCCAATAGTTGTTTATATCTTACCCTAACTGCCTCCTCTTTTAGTTTAGAAACCTTCACCTCTCTCTTACTTACTGCTTCTATTTTCTTTGTATCCCATCTACCTTTTACTCCCACTGTAGCTATAACTGAAAAGTGATCTGATATATCTGTGGCCCCTCTATAAATATGTACATCCTGAAGTCTACTCAACAGTCTTTTATCTACGGATACGTAGTCCAACAAACTATTGTCATTACGCCCTACATCATATCTTGTATACCTATTTATCCTCTTTTTCTTAAAATATGTATTACCTATAACTAAACCCCTTTCTATACAAAGTTCAATCAAAGGGCTCCCATTATCATTTACACCTGGCACCCCAAACTTACCTACCACATCCTCTCTACATGTTTCTCTTACTTTAGCATTTAGGTCCCCTTCCACACTTACTCTCTCACTTGGTTCAAAAGTTCCTATACATTCGCTTAACATCTCCCAAAATCTCTCTCTCTCTACACTCCTCTCTTATCCAGGTGCATACACGCTTATTATGACCCACTTTTCGCATCTGACCCTTATTTTAATCCACATAATCCTTGAATTTACACATTTATATTCCATCTTCTCCTTCCATAACTGATCCTTCAACATTATTGCTACCCCTTCCTTAGCTCTAACTCTCTCAGATACTCCTGACTTAATCCCATTTATTTCTCCCCACTGAAACTCGCCTACCCCTTTCATCTTTGTTGCGCTTAGGGCCAGGACATCCAACTTCTTTTCATTCATAACATCAGCAATCATCTCTTTCTTATCATTCGCACTACATCCACGCACATTCAAACATCCCAGTTTTATAAAGTTTTTCTTCTTCTCTTTTTTAGTAAATGTGTACAGGAGAAGGGGTTACTAGCCCATTGCTCCTGGCATTTTAGTCGCCTCATACGACACGCATGGCTTACGGAGGAAAGATTATTTTCCACTTCCCCATGGACATTAGAGAAAATAAAAAGAACAAGAGCTATTAAGAAAAAGAAGAAAAACCTAGATGTGTGTATGTATATATATGCATGTGCATGCCTGTGCAGTGCGACCTAAAGTATAAGTAGAAGTAGCTAGATATACCTGTTATCTAGCGTGTTTGAGACAAAAAAGACACCAGTATATATATATATATATATATATATATATATATATATATATATATATATATATATATATATATATATATATATATATATATATATTTTTTCAGAAGAGGTGCATGTTTCTCAGCGTATATATGCTGAGAGTTTAATTTAAATACTATTTCAAAGTATTGTTGACTGGTGGTGAAACATTCACATACAGCCCTAATGACTCTCGCATAGGAGATAAACTTGACATACGTCACGAAACATAAGATGGTGAAACACACGTACACTTGCAGAGAGGAATTTTATTAAGAGATACTGCCTCTGTGAAACAGGCAATACCTCTCACTCAGTAGTTCCTCTCTGCAATTGTTGTTTCTTCACTTGTTGGTTTTGCGCTATTTGTTGGTACAGCATACCTGTGTAATGTATATAACATCCATACATAACGGTACATAACAGTATCGAAGACATTAACAGAGACGTACAGGCTGGGTTGCAGAAGCGACCACCAGAATTATCATTTTTATTTTTATCCCCAGACAATTTTTAAATTGTCTGTGGCGAACTTTTATTGTCATTATAGAAGGTGCGAGAAAAATATGTATGTAAAAAACTGAGACACTTATTCAGCTGTTTAGTAATTTATTCTAATTAAACTTAATTTACAAGATGATTTATAAGAGTGTCTTTACATTAACCTCCTGTCTAAAGTTAGTCACTTCTTCACATATTCACATCTTTCCCAAAGGATTTCATCAAGACATTGTAAACCAGCATTATATTTTCTTAAGAAAACTGAAATTATATAATCAAGAATTTTGTTAATTCTCTTGCAATACTAATACAATATTGTTTAATTCAATCAGCCGTGTGGAATAGTGCAGATATTCTTATAAGTATGTGTATGTGAGTGATGGTAGCATGTATGTGTGAGTGTTTGTAGCATTGTGTTCGTACACATGTATGTGTATGTGAGTGTTGGGTTTGGAATGATATGCGTGAGTGTAGTGAAAGTGAAAAGTAAACATCGGCAGAAGCCTGCCTGACTCTGTTGTGAACCTGCCTGACTCTGTTGTGAACCTGCCTGACTCTGTTGTGAACCTGCCTGACTCTGTTGTGAACCTGCCTGACTCTGTTGTGAACCTGCCTGACTCTGTTGTGAACCTGCCTGACTCTGTTGTGAACCTGCCTGACTCTGTTGTGAACCTGCCTGACTCTGCTGTCAGCCTGTCTGACTCTGCTGTCAGCCTGTCTGACTCTGTTGTGAACCTGCCTGACTCTGCTGTCAGCCGGCTGACTCGGTTGTGAACCTGCCTGACTCTGCTGTCAGCCTGTCTGACTCTGTTGTGAACCTGCCTGACTCTGCTGTCAGCCTGGCTGACTTTGTTGTGAACCTGCTGACTGCTGTCAGCCTGGCTGACTCTGTTGTGCCAAACTTAAGTTTAACTCCAGGCAGTCTTTCTTTTCTCGATCAACACGCATATTTTTGCTGCTTTGACTTAAACATTAAAAATAATGTGTAACATTTAGGTTTGATCCGAGGAATAAGAGGGAACCTCTAATTACTGAAGCAGGGTTTATTCTAATTTACGAAATTATTTTTAATAAATTAATAAATTGCTGAACCTGGAGAGGTCAAACACTGCTTGGGTAGTTGTTGGCAATAAGGTATGATCCGAGGAAAGGATCTAATTCCTTGGAACAAGAGCCCTACAACAAGAAAACTCCGTCCTCCTTTGCCCCTTACGAAAGGGTTTTGTTATTTAGATGAACAAAGTTTATCAAAATTAATTTTACGTTTTATTTATATTTTGCAGTTAACATAAAAGTGAATGTTGAAATTATAGATACATTACAAATAAATTTATGTAGCGAGGTATAATATATGTATGAATGTATACCATGAAAGAAAAGAAAAAAAAAAGTAGAGAGACTGCCTGGAATTGAACGTTCAGTATAACTAAATGAGCAAGACTGACAGAAGAGTCATCCAGGCTGACAGAACTGTGCTCTCTCTCTTTCTCTCGTTATTATGTATTACTATGTAAGCCCATATACACATGTTACACTACAAGTGAATTTGTAATATGATCTTCACATTACAAACTCAGGTGAAGTTGCACAGGAGTGACCTTAACTAGCAAGTAATCTGTTTTAGTTAGATAAATAATTTGTTTTAATTTTTCAATGTTTTGTGATAAAAGTTCATTGGATAATCTACATTATTTCATTCTGCAATGAAGAGATATTGTTAGTGTCAGAAAGAAAGAGGCCATTTTCACAAAGTACTGGAGAGAACAGGAAGAGCAGGAAATGAAGCACACTGGATGCATCAGTGATACGAAATATAGGGAATCCAAAGAACATTTTGCATACAAGTTGGCAGAGAGAACGAGCTGTGAACAGAGGCCAATGTGTCCTAACTTACTTTTTTATTTTCTCCGTTTTTCTTGTCATTAGTACTACACTGGTGGATACCTTGTTATCATCCTGATGGTTTAATGTGGAGGCAGTACAAGATATCTGTTCCCGTGTGTATGACACGATACAGCATGAAACATTGATCACCTTTGTGTATTATAACCTCTGAGGCGACCACTGTCAGCCTCAAAGTAAACTCTGAGTTAGCAGAACCTGCCTCGTGGAGGCTCATGGTCCGTCTTTGAAGGTCACCCACCCACCCGCTTTTAAATACGTTTTAAAAATTGAGAATTAATTTGGAAGTTATTCATAAATGGAAGTTTATGTTCGGTTACAGTGATCTGCACGATGGTTTGTCAGGCCGTTGTCCACTTAGATATTATCATCACGTATATATTGCACCCGAAACATTGAGATAAAAGTAAACATAAATTAGCGTTTCACAACATTCATGGCCCTAACATTCATATAGTAAATCACGACATAAAATACGATCGGAGACATCAACAAAGAGGCGTGCCAGCCAGGCTGCTCGAGCGACCAACAGAATTATTTATGTCAGGAGATCGAGTCTCGAGATGATAGTTTTTATTATGATGAATGAGTCACTTGTGAAAATTCTGTTTATCTTTATTGTGAAGGAAACGTTTCGCCAGCCAGTGACTTCATCAGTCAAACACAAGGAAGAAAACAAAGATGTTGGAAAGTGCAGATAGGCTCATGAGAATGTGTGCACATGTCAGTGTGTGTGTGTGTGTGGGTTCGTGACAGAGTTCGGTGTGAGATGTGTGTGCGGTTGTATAATATATAAATTTACATTTTACACTGAGAGGTCATTATGTGGGTTTAGTGCTTATATAGTTGTTTGATTCACATGACTATTTATTTACAGTATGTGTGTGTGTGTGTGTGTGTGTGTGTGTGTACTCACATAATTGTGGTTGCAGGGGCCGAGACTCAGCTCCTGGCCCCGCCTCTTCACTGATCGCTACTGGGTCCTCTCTCTCCCTGCTCCATGAGCTTCATCATACCTCGTCTTAAAGCTATGTATGGTTCCTGCCTCCACTACATCACTTGCTAGACTATTCCACTTCCGGTCTATTCTATGGCTGAAGAAATACTTCCTAACATCAATTTGACTCATCTGAGTCTTCAACTTCCAATTGTGACTCCTTGTTTCTGTGTCCCCTCTCTTGAACACCCTGTCTCTATCCACCTTTTCTATTCCACGCAGTATTTTGTATGTCGTTATCATGTCTCCCCTAACCCTCCTGCCCTCCAGTGTTGTCAGGCCGATTTCCCTTAACCTTTCTTCGTAGGACATTCCCCTTAGCTCTGGAACTAACCTTGTCGCAAACCTTTGCACTTTCTCTAATTTCTTGACGTTCTTGACCAGGTGTGGGTTCCAAACTGGTGCTGCATACTCTAGTATGGGTCTGACGTACGCGGTGTACAGTGTATTGAACGATTCTTTACTAAGGAATCGGAACGCTATTCTCAGGTTTGCCAGTCTTGAGTGAGGTTTGCAGTCTTTGGCCACCTAGCCTATACTCTGTCTGCGGTCTTCTTTGCCCTTCCCCGATCTTCATGACTTTGCATTTGGCGGGGTTAAATTCGAGAAGCCTGTTGCTGGACAAGGTGTCCAGCCTGTCCAGGTCTCTTTGAAGTCCTGCCTGATCCTCGTCTGATTTTATTCTCCTCAGTAACTTCACATCATCTGCGAACAGCTACACTTCTGAGTCTATCCCTTCCTTCATGTCATTCACATATACGAAGAATAGTACTGGTCATAGGACTGACCCCTGTGGAACCCCGCTCGCCACACGCGCCCACTGTGATACGTCATCATGTACCATGACCCGTTGTTGCCTCCCTGTCAGGTATTCTCTGATCCATTGCAGTGCACTTCCTGTTATACACGCCTGATCCTCTAGCTTTTGCACTAATCTCTTGTTAGGAACTGTGTCGAAGGCCTACTTGCAATCCAAGAAAATGCATTCAACCCAACCTTCTCTCACGTGTCTTACTTCTGTTATTTTGTCATAGAACTCCAGAAGGTTTGTGACACAGGATTTGCCTTCTCTGAATCCGTGCTCGTTGTCGTTTATAATCTTGTTCCGTTCAAGGTGTTCCACCACTCTCCTCCTGATAATCTTCTCCATGACTTTGCACACTATACAGGTCAGTGACACTGGTCTATAGTTTAGGGCCTCGTTTCTGTCTCCTTTGTTAAAAATGGGAACTACATTTGCCGTCTTCCATGCCTCAGGTAGTTGCCCAGTTTCAAGGGATGTGTTGAAGATTGTGGTTATTGACTCACACAGCATCTCTGCTCCCTCTCTAAGGAGGCACAGGGAGATGTCCGGTCCCATCGCCTTTGAGGTATCAAGGTCACTGAGCAGCTTCTTCACCTCCTCCTCAGTTGTGTGTATGTCATCCAACACTTGTTAGTATATTCCTTGTTGGTGTCCCGCTCTGTTCTGTCTTCCCAGAGTTCTTCCTGTCTTCTCTGTAAATACTTCCTTAAATCTCGTGTTGAGCTCTTCACATACTTCTTAGTCGTTTTTTGTGAGCTCCTCACCTTCTTTCCTCAGCCTGATCACCTGGTCTTTGACTGTTACAGTCTTCCTCCTAATGTGGCTATACATCAGTTTTGTGTCAGACTTGACTTTCGATGCTACTGTTGCTGGGCCTCCCTCCTTATCTGTGCATACTCGTTTCTGGCTCTTCGACTAATCTACTTATTTTCCTGGGTCCTTTGCCTTCTCCACTTTTTCCACTCTCTAGAGCACTTAGTCTTTGCCTCCGTACACCTTCGGGTAAACCAAGGGCTCATTCTGGTCTTCCCAATATTTCTGTTGCCCTTGGGAACAAACCTTTCATCTGCCTCCTTGCATTTTGTTGTTACGTATTCCATCATTTCATTTACTGACTTTCCTACCATTTCTCTTTCTCACTGAACCTCCTGCAGGAAGTTCCTCATACCCGTGTAGAGGCCCCTTTTATAGTTCGGATTTTCCCATTCAACTCCTGTTACCCTCTCCACTTGTAACTCTACTATATACTCTATGTACTTAAAGTGTGTGTGTGTGTGTGTGTGTGTGTGTGTGATTCAAAGCTATCTGTGCGTACCCACCTAAGTTTAGTTGCAGGGGTCGATTCATAGCTCCTGACCCCGCCTCTTCACTGGTCACTACTAGATCCACTCTCTCTGCTCCATAAACTTTAACATACCTCTTCTTAAAGCAAAGTATGGATCCTGCCTCCAGTACATCACTCTCCAGACTGTTCCACTTCCTGACTACTATATGACCGAAGAAATACTTCCTAACATTCCTGTGACCCATCTGAGTCTTCAGTTTCCAGTTGTGACCCCTGTTGCTGTGTTCCATCTCTGAAGGAGCCTGTCCCTATCCACCTAATAAAATCCTCTAAGCATTTTATATGTCCTTATCATGTCCCTATCCCTCCTGTCCTCCAGTGTCGTCAGGTTGATTTCCCTTAATCTCTCCTCGTAGGCATACCCCTTAGCTCAGGGACTAGTCTTGTTGCAAGCCTTTGCACTCTCTGTAATTTCTTACTGTGCTTGACCAGGTGTGGGTTCGATAATGATGCTGAATACTCCAGTATGGGCCTGACGTACACGGTGTACAGAGTCTTGAATGATTCATTACTCAGGTGTTGAAACGCTATTCTTAGGTTTGTCAGGCGCCCATAAGCTGCAGCAAGTGATGTGCGCCTCAGGAAACGTGCTCGGTATTATATTCATCATAAGATCCTTTTCCTTGACTGAGGTTTGTAGACTTTGGCACCCTAGCCTGTACTCTTCCTGCGGTCTTTGTCTCATCTTTCATGACTTTCCATTTCGTTAGGCTATACTCCAGGAACCAGTTGTTGGACCCGGCTTGCAGCCTGTCCATATACCTTTGTAGTCCCATTTGATCTTCATCCGCTTGAATTCTTTGCATTAGCTTCACATCGTCTTCAAGCAGGGACACCCTTGAATCCATCCCTTCCGTCATGTCTTTCACATATACCATTAACAGCACCGGCCCTAGGACTGACCCGTGTTGAATTCCCCTATTCACAGGCGCCCACTCTGACACCTCGCCACGTACCATCACTAGTTGTTTCCTTTATCAGGTATTCTTTGATCCATTTCAATGCCTTTCCTGTTATTCCCGCCGGCTCCTCTAGCTTTAGCACTAATCTCTTATGCGGAATTGTGTCGAAGTGCAATCTACCCACCCCTCTCTCTTATTTTATGTAACCTTGTCGTAAAACTCAAGTAGCTTTGTGACACATGATTTCCCTTCCTTGAAACTGTTCTGGTTATCGTGTATAAGCTCATTCCTTTCTAGGTGCTCCACCACTCTTCTGACAGTCATCTCCATGACTTTGCATACTGTACATGTCAGTGACACTGGTCTGTAGTTTAATCTCACCTGCATGTCTCCTTAAAGATTGAAACTACAATTGCCGTCTTCCACACCTCACGTAGTTGCCCAGTTTCGATAGAATGTGTTGAAAACCGTTTGTTGTTAGTCGAACACACAATGTCTCTGCTCCCTCACGCAGGACCCATCTAGCTCACTTAGCAGCCTCTTACCACCTCCTCTGTTGTATGTAATGTGTCCAGCACTTGTTTGTTAACCTTTCCATCCCAGTTTGCTGGAGTCCTTTTTGGCTCCATTGAAAACACTTTCTTAAATCTCATATTGAGCTCCTCACATACTACTTTGTCGTTTCTTGTGATCTCCCCTCCTTCCTTCCTCTATCTGATTACCTGATCTTTGACTGTTGTTTTCCTCCTGAAGTGGCTGTACAACAGCTTTGGGTAAAATTTGGCTTTTGATGCTATATAATTCTCGTATTGCAGCTGGACCTCCCTTCTTATCCATGCATATTCATTTCTGGCTCTTTGGCTAGTCTCCTTATTTTCCTGGGTCCTTTCATTTCTATATTTTTTCCATTCTCTAGCACACTTAGTTTTGACTTCTCTACACCTCCTTGCATTTTGTGGTCACGTTTTCCATCATTTCATTCACTGTTTCTCCACTTTTAACTCTACAATGAATTCGAAGTTCAGGGCCACGTGATCACTAGCTCTGTAGAGGCTTTCATATGTGATGTCCTCAATGTCAGAACAACTCAAGGTGAATATGAGGTGAATCCTTGCTGAATTATCCTCTCCTCTCACTTGACATGTTGATGAGGTTTTCCGGTTCCACCTCCCTCATCTCAGCCCTACACATTTCTGGTTCCCCATGTGGCTCCAGGATTTCCCAGACAATCTTCTTGTGATTGAAATCACCTACAACTATTAACTTGCCCTACCCATATGGGCTCGTCTGGCCACCTCAGATAGTGTGTCCATCTATCCTCTGTTGTTCTCATAATATTCTCTTGGCCTCCTATCCTGTGGCGGGTTGTACATCAATGCAATCACCACCTTAGGACAACCAGTCTGAAGTGTTCCTACTATGTAGTCCCTTGCTTCCATTGGTTTTTGATGAGCAGTGCAGCTCCTCCTCTGCTTCCTCTATCTTTCCTCAGGAACTGATATCCAGATGGAAAGCTCACATCTGTTTTCATCCCCGAGAGCTGTATTTCCGTGAGTGCTATGATGTCTAGGGATATCTTCATAATTCTTCCATACCACTCCTCACATTCATTTTTCATCCGGTCTGCACTCGTGTACCAAGCCTTCAGCTTTTCTAATATTCTAATATTGTGGTTTGGGGGAGGGGAGTTGTTGGAACTGGGGGAGTGGAAGAGCTAGCACAATACTATGTTGAGGCTGCTGTGAAGGTTGAGTTACAAGCAGGGGAGGCTGTGGGTATGGAGAGTGGGTTGTTTTGGAATTGTATTCCATTAGCAGAAAGCAAAACAGTTTCGGAAAAAAATCATGTTTATAAAGATTTGCAAAAACAAGGGATAGAGAAGAATGCGTAGCAACACCAGAGGTTGGAAAATAAAATTTCCTCTGAACGGAAAGAGTTCGAGTTCACTTGAAAACAGAAAAGATCAAGTGGGAATATGAAGATGAAGTAGCCTATCATTGGCTTTTGCCATGAGAAAATTGAAACCATTAAGAGGAAATAATGGTAGAACCAGTGATTTAAAGCATAGTAAATCACGAAATATTCTTAGGCACAAAGCTCTTATTCACAAATTAAAACACACCAGAGAAAGAATGGGTGTAAACCACGGAGTGAAGGACTTGTGTGCAAAGAGCGACGCTCAAAACTACATTGAAGAAAACTTCAGTATATTGACAGATGTTTGTTTAAGCAATACTGACATCATATGAGCGATGTGCGCACCGAAAGACTGGGATGAATATTAAAAAAAAAAATGTGTTTATGCGGTAGAGTGGGTGAGCGTGAATGAGGGGTAATTGGGTAATTTGGCTGGGAGGGTAAGGGGATAAGAGGTAGAGAGCTTGTCACATCTAATTGGTAACCAGTGGAACAAAAAATTTAAACTAATTACCCCAGCCGACAGGAACCTGCTGGGTGAATTAAAAGCTTTTTACATGAATGTTCGTAACATATTCACAAAAGATGAGTAATCAACATATGCATCATCTGAACATTCTTTTTTTTTGTTTGTTTGCTTTGACTGAATCCTGGTTTAGCTCATTCAACCTTAAGATTGCATTAATTACTTTGACTGGATACAATATCCTGATGCCACCAAACTTACCAACATGATTAAAGTCTTTCTACCATGAGTTGTCAAATCGGCTACTCATGGAAACAATAAACTGAATCACGTTCTAAGCACAGTGATTATTTAGTCAGTTCTCAGTTACCATGTAGCTAACTTTGATAAGATTCACGGAGATGTCACTATTGTAAACTGGATCGAACTACTGAGTACAAATAAAGAAGATGAAATGTGGAGTAGATTAAACAACGCTGGAAATATTAAGATGGATGACATGCAGAGAAAGATAAAAAATACATAATGGATGTCGAGACAACTAATTGAGACTATAAACAAATAAACGCACATAAAAAAATATATTGGCTGGCAACCTCGAAGACCACACTAACTACTTGAGAGAGAGAGAGAGAGAGAGAGCAAGAGAGAGAGCAAGATAGAGAGAGAGCAAGATAGAGAGAGAGCAAGATAGAGAGAGAGCAAGATAGAGAGAGAGAGCAAGATAGAGAGAGAGCAAGAGAGAGAGCAAGAGAGAGATCAAGAGAGAGAGCAAGAGAGATATCAAGAGAGAGAGCAAGAGAGAGATCAAGAGAGAGAGCAAGAGAGAGATCAAGAGAGAGAGCAAGAGAGAGAGAGAGCAAGAGAGAGAGAGAGCAGAGAGAGAGAGAGAGAGAGAGAGAGAGAGCGAGAGAGAGAGAGAAAGAGCAAGAGAGAGAAAGAGCAAGAGAGAGAAAGAGCAAGAGAGAGAAAGAGCAAGAGAGAGAAAGAGCAAGAGAGAGAAAGAGCAAGAGAGAGAAAGAGCAAGAGAGAGAAAGAGCAAGAGAGAGAAAGAGCAAGAGAGAAAGAGCAAGAGAGAGAAAGAGCAAGAGAGAGAAAGAGCAAGAGAGAGAAAGAGCAAGAGAGAGAAAGAGCAAGAGAGAAAGAGAGAGAGAGAGAGAGAGAGAGAGAGAGAGAGAGAGAGAGAGAGAGAGAGAGAGAGAGAGAGAGAGAGAGAGAGAGAGAGAGAGAGAGAGAGAGAGAGCAAGAAAGAGAGCAAGAGAGAGAGCGAGAGAGAGAGCAAGAGAGAGAGAGAGAGAGAGAGAGAGAGAGAGAGAGAGAGAGAGAGAGAGAGAGAGAGCAAGAGAGAGAGAGAGCAAGAGAGAGAGAGCAAGAGAGAGAGAGAGAGAGATAGCAAGATACAAATCGGACATAACAAAATAATAGCAATCAACAACAGATGTATGGCTTGAAAACTCAACGCAGCCTTCTGGTCTATATAGAAGAACACAACAGCAAGTTCCCCAGGCTGCAAAATTTGAAGACAAGACTCGGAAAAACTAAATAATGAAGAAATTAGTAGAATTGGCATATTAATATACTTAGTGTTGCTGAGTATAAAGAAATCAATCAGCTCAAATGAACTCTTGTCAGACTTATCTAATGGTAATATTTAACAAATCATTATGAAAACTAAGGTGCCAAAATATTGGAAAATTGTAAATGTTACCCCAATATTTAAAAATTGAGTTAAGACGTATGTCCTCAATCATCGTCCCATCAGCTTAACACCAGTTTCAAGTAAACAAACGAAGGCAAACGCTTTATTTTCTGGAATGGCAGTGAGTAGCAGTAGTAGTAACACTAAAGTAAAGGTTCTTGTGGTGCCTGTCTTCCGTCCACTTCCATCTCTTCTGTAAATTCCATTCCATGTCTTCAGTATGGTTTGGCCCATTTCTCCCATTTCACTCCTGGCATTGGCCCGAGAGTGGGAAGAGATAGTTCTGCTTTATTAACCTTGCTGCGTATGCATCTAGATAATGCATGATGGTTCATAATCTATCAATTTTCCCATGTACTCTCATGTAGAAGCTTGCAAGATACCATGCAAAAAAAGAAGCCTGCAGGTTGCCGTGCCAGAAGCTTGCAGTATTCAGTGTGAGAAGCTTGCAGAATGCAGTGTCGATGTTTGCCTGAGGCCTTGTCGAAAGTTTGTGGAGTGGTTACATTTGAATGCATTCAAGTTGCCTGACCCTGCCGATGGTCGACATGCTCAAAGGAAGATCAGAAGCTGTCGTTTATTGGATAACGAGGCTCCTTTTTTTTTCTTTGTTGTTCAGCCTTGTCCTGTGGATCCAGGATTATGAGGGTCACTCTCGAGGCTCATCTTCCAGCAGACACATATTTGTTTGCTTAAGATATATGTGCGGCAACGGTGAGTTTCACATAATGACAGCTGCCAAGGAGATGTGTGTGTGGTGTACAGTGTGTTTCACGTGGTGGCAACTGCCCAGATGTGTATGGCAACAGTGTGTTTCACGTGATGGCAACTGGCCAGATGTGTATGACAACAGTGTGCTTCATACAGAAGCAGCTGCCAAGAAGCTGTGTGTGTGGCCTCTCTTCCAAAACGAGACATTTGATCAAACAATTTAACCACTTTATTTTCCTTGGTGTTTCTGGAGAAATCTTAACACTTAAGTTTATTTTTATAATAAAAATGTTTAGTTGAATAATTGGGTTAAAAGCCTATCAACTACACAATGGTCATTAAGGCTTCAGTCAAGAATACTTCAGTACCAAGAGAGAAATAAAAGTAAACTATATAGTGAAGAAAAACACCTCTCGGTGTTTATCCTGATACAAATTTACAGAACCTTTCCAATTTACACCGTGAGAACACATTACTTTCTAGCCCTGACGTCGAAGAAATATTTTCAGGGATTTCAGCTTTTTTGTTGTTTTTGTTTTTTGTCCTGATGCTGGACTCACAGCATCACATTGAGTCCATGGATGGACTCACAGCATCACATTGAGTCCATGGATGGACTCACAGCATCACATTGAGTCCATGGATGGACTGAATGTGATGCTCCCAGTGTTGCAACACATTTGATCACAATGATCAGTCTGATGCATGTTTTTGTATCCTGTCAAGTAAAGATTTTACTTTTGATATATAAAGATATAAAAATAAGATTGACAAATAGCAATGGACCATTAGAATTAAATGATTCTGCTGTGTTTATGGAAGGCTTTAAAGAGCAATACACCATGCAAGTCATGGATTTAAAACACTTTGCCCAACATATTTTTAACTGTATATCGACGTTTACCCTTAATTACTTCTGACTTTATAGTATAGATTTAACAATCGATTAAAAACATTTCGCTTCTCTGGACTGAAGTCACCTCTCTATGGTGGATGTGTAAAACGAGACATGTGCAGCAGTTAGGTATATGTGTTGTCGCAACGTTTCGTCTGCTCACAGGTATCTTCGGTCGAATACGGAGGCGACTTATACATAGGAGACAGCAGAAGTACTAGAAGCATAAATATAAGGAGATCAGTCTATAAGAAATTTTGAGGTGGTTATCCCCTTAGCTTTGGTAAGTGTTCAGCTCTACAGTGTCGATCAGTGTGAAGCTGAAGTATGAGAAGGAAGGAATTCTGGAGACAAGTGAGGTGCGGAAGTTGGAAATGGCATTGCAGAAGGTCTACTATTATTGTATCTTATGTGTAATTCGGAATTATAAATATATTTTCACGAATCAATACTATTTATATGCCCTCTGATTATTAATATCTTTCGTATGTCTAACATCTTAACTATGACAGTAAAATGATAAACAAGTTCACGTCTCCCATACGTGTTTCCAGAGATTAACGACTTGCAAATGAGCATAACTTCTGTGACTGGAAACTCGATGAATCTTCTAATAAAGGTGAAGATACTTTTTGAACTTTTCACTGCCTAATAACACTGATTAGTTGGCTTAATATTATTAACTGCTTTTTCCATTTATTTTAAAAGTTTCTATATGCATTATTAAGCGCTTTTCAACATTGAAATGTTTGTCATTTATTCCTTGCGTTAATAAACTGTCCACTTAGGTACGCGATCTTTAAGAGTTCAAATTATGATGAAATTTTGTCATTAGGAAAGTATGGTATTGTTCAAAGAAACTTTC
Source organism: Cherax destructor (assembly GCA_009830355.1). Classification (NCBI taxonomy): domain Eukaryota; kingdom Metazoa; phylum Arthropoda; class Malacostraca; order Decapoda; family Parastacidae; genus Cherax; species Cherax destructor. The sequence goes on from WNWK01029846.1 coordinate 21,915, forward strand.
ATCTACGTCATTTATCAATAACGTTTAGACTCTGCCACAAGAAAGACGAGAAGTTTTCATACCTCTATTCTTTATAAAATATATATACTTTTGATGGATATGTCGGACGAAGACTCCTATCCAAAGCTTTCTGAAATTCAAGCTAAATCATTTGTACAGATTTGTTTTAATTGTACATACTTAAAGCTCCGATAACAGAATAAGAAGATAAATAATATTTTCTGATATACATAGTTTAACGAGAATATCTACCCAAGAATGAACAAAAACAATGGATTCAGACTAGATAGATTCAGCTTGCTCTGAAAGCCATATATGATGTGAATGTCCGAATATTTGATCACAAATTATTGTCTCTGAGTTTACTCACTCCTGAGTAGAGCTAATTGATCGATAATTACCAGGAAGGGCTTTATTTTTTTTTTTAATGATCGCTTCTTTTCCAGCACAATATTCACATTAAAAGAAATGATTGATGTGGTTTCGAGTAAGGACTTCATCATTGTCTTCCTTTAATTTTCTAAGATAAAGTTTGTTAAAGCAAACTTATCTATATATTTTTTATTTTAATTTATGCTTATGTCGTGATGACAAATATTTATAAATCGCGGAATGTTTTCTTTATTAATAAAACAGTGTTTTATTTCAGGACATGATTTTTCTGTTTCCAGCAATATTTGTCTTATAATTACGTTTACCAAGCTGAAGGATCTTTTCTCTTCTCTGTATTTTGAAATTTATTCCTTTTCATTATACTGATTACCTTCTTTTTATTTACTATTGGTGAGAATTATTTGTTTTGCAATGCAAATTAATTTTACTTATAATAAGAATGTTAAGATTTAACTAGATATGTATAAATGTGACCGCATGATGCAGTTTTGGGCTAAATCCTCACCTCGTGAATCCCTTTATATATATATGTATCCGCATTGTGCTGCAAACTCCATTCAGGGTGTGCCAGTCCTTCTGGGTTTTCACTTTTCACTACGATGACTTCTCTGCTTCCAGCTACAGTAAGCTACCTTGAATAAAAGACCACTACCAAGTAGCCTCATTCTTCTTCCCCGCCGCCTTCCGTTCCCCACATTCCCCTCACTTCCCTTAGTGTATATACTGTGAAATATTTTCTTATCTGTGTATATGATCTCTGCTTTGGATAACTTTTTACATATTCCACTAAAATTTTCTTGTTTGAATTCTGATACACAACTATTTTTCTTATCTTATGGTGGTTCATATTGAAGAAAACTAAAGTATAATTGCTTGAACCGAACTCTTCATCGATAGTACATTTTCTTTACTAATTGTTCATAGATTAGAAAGTTTAAGATATTTACATCATGAGTAGGATTCTTATCCATGGCACTTCTACGCTAGTTGACACCTCTGTCAACCTAAACCTAACCCATTTTAATACTAGTTGGCTTCTGGAGAAAATTCTCCAGTAAAGGGGTATCTCTGAGGCCCTTCCCCCCTCAGCCCTCCCGGAAGGGCTAATGGTTTTACTTCATCTTAAACAGATTAATTGAAAACATATGTTCGTACCAGCATCACGAGACACACTATCTTCTCCTTGCTAGAGTTTGTTGCAACTACAGTGAGGATTAAATGGCAGTAATTACTCTTTTCTCCTAAGCAGGAAAATTAAGGAAAACCTGACCCTCTTTATCTACAGTTTGAGACTATTATGAATTGTAGTCTATAACTAGATAACAATAAATCTACCATCTTGTATTGAATACTGTTGCAGTATTTAGCAAGAAAGATAAATCAAGCTGAGTTCAACATATCCTTTGTGGGGACGACGAAGGGGGAGGGCGGCGGGCAGATTGCTTCAAGGAACGGGCGAGGAACGTGTCACAAGGGCGTTGCCTCCTTATCAGACAAAATACAAAAGGACAGTAGTGACCAGCCAACACACATCATTTTTTATCTAGTGAGCGTCTCGATCAGCACATACATGGCACTTCTTACCTAGTCATCACCTCAATACATCGACACTTGGCATTTTCTAAGACGAATTGGCGCCTGTACCAACTTGCATGTAAAATTTTCAAACCAACTGACAAAACACTTTTCAGCACTAGTGGGCGCTGC
>WNWK01029847.1:0-24013 GCA_009830355.1 Cherax destructor
CTGGCACCTACCAGGTAGGGGTTTTGGGGGTTGTTCAAAGAGTTATCCATTAACAAGGGGGGGTGAGAACTAGGGGGGTATAAGGGGGCATCCATATTGGTTTTCCAAAAAAAAAAAAAGGGGAAAGGGAGGAATACCCCCTAGGAGGAATGAAAGGGGCGTAAATCCCCTTCGCGCCAAAAGGACCCAAGGGGCAGATCCAGGAAACCCCCTGCCATACCTACCCTTCATGCCAGTAAACCAGCAATCAGGTAGGGGCCCTCACATACAGAGCCACCTCGGCGGACAAAAAAGGGGGGCCCCGGTTTTTCCCAAAAAGCATCCCCTTCGCCCCCCCCGGAACCCAAAAAGGTGCCCCCCAGAACCCCACCGCCGCCTAAAAAGATCCCAAAAGGCCACCCCCGGGAACCGGAGAGGGTTGGGACATCCCCAGGTGCCCCAGTTCCCCCCGGGGCAAAACACCAAGAACCCCAATGGAATGGACCACAGTCCCCCTTCCCCCTACCTGGGAACTAGAATGCCTATGGAGAGAAGCTCCCAGGGAAAATTGGGAAGGGGAAAAAAGGGGGGGGATGAGGGGGGGGGGAAGAGGGAAAAAGGGGGAAAATTTTGGGTTGGTCGGGGGGAAGACCAAGGGGCCCCAACCCACCCCCGAATCCTTTTCCCGCAAAAAAGGGGCCCCTTAAAAGAGGATGACAGGAAAAGATCCCAAAACCCTACCCTTCACCCCCAGTAAATCGAACCCAGGATGGCAACCCCCCCCCACCTCGGCAGAAAAGGGGGGCCCCCTCCCAAAAAGCATAATTCCTTCACCCCCCCCCGAATCCAAGGGGTTTTTTAAAAACCCCACCCAAAAATTAAGACCCCAAAGCCCCCCCCCCGGGGAGACTGGAGGGATCAGGACATCCCCAGGATTTTCGAAGCTCAATGGGATGGACCACTGTACCCTTCCTCCTACCTGGAAACCCCAAAACCCCTTGGAGAGAATCACAGGGTAAAAAGGGGAAAGGGGGATGAAGGGAAAAAGGGAAAAAAAAGGATGGGGATGTGAGGGGGGGGAGTAATTGTTCATTTTGGGGGAGAACCCCCAAGAGGTCCAATTCCTCAGACGATAGCCTCCCTTAAAGAGGATCATTAGGGATTAAGTGTCTAGGTGCTTTTCTTTCCCTGTTGAGAGCCTAAATGTAGAAGCTAATGTTAAATCTTTAACAACTGGCGCGAGATATTGCCTCTTACATTACCCACTCCTATGACCTTCGCAATCCTACATACAGGAAAGTACACTTTAGTAGAGGTCCATTATTTAACCTCCAGTTTGAAAATTAATTTTTTTATCTTGTTCCTTCAATTTCCCCCAATGTTGTTTTCCCCCCCTTGGGATGTTCCAACAGTTAGCCTGTTCTTCCATCAACATGCACAATCTCATACCTACAGGTGCTTCTCACTACCCCTTTCCCCGGGTTTCAGTCTCATGCTGTTTAAACTAATTGTTCAAAACCCCCAGTCTTGCAGCGGGTTTTTCCAGGACTGTTGCGAGGAAAATTTCAGGGGCTGAATTATATGAAATTAAAAACTGCATGTTAAATGCGGGCATTAAACATTTGAAGTTCCTGACTGGTTGCAAGTTATCAACAATTTGAAAAATTTTTTAACCAAATTTCTGGTCAAAAAAAGGAAATCTTTCCAACCCCAATGTAGATTTGGGGAAAACTAAAAAAGGGCAGTTGTCAGTGGTACATGGCAAATTTTCCAAAGGGGTTTTTCCCCACTTGCCCCCCAAACCCCAGAAGGTTAGATTCCCCAAAATTAAGGCTATCTAGCAATGTTAAGGATTCGGGCCCCTATCTGTTGTGATTGAGAGTTTCCCCGGCTCCGCATCGGGCGACGTTTTTTGGGGGGTAAATTTAAAAGGGCACTGGAGGCCTAAAAAGTTTTGGGGTTTTAAACCCAAAAATTTTTTCTAAAAAACAATGAAAAAAATTTTTTAAGGATCGATATCTAAATATTTAGATGAACTTTTGAAAAAGGGACAAAATGCCAATTTTCATCCTGAAGTGCGGGCATTTAAGCAAGTTTTTTTATGAGCGACAGAATTTTTTCAGGTGGAACTAGGAATCCAAGGGGCCCAGGGGGGGCCTACTGAGAAATGTTGGGGAAGGAATTTTTGCCCCCAAACAACCTCCCCCTTTAAAGATTTGGGGAGTGAAAGTTGGGGAAATTTAATTTTTTTTAAAAAAATTTAAAAATTTTGGGTCAGATTTAATTGTTCATACGAGGTCATAAAAATTTAATTATAAAACGGGGAGTTGTCGAAGTAACTGTAGCTTAAAAACTCCCCAACAGGGGTTTAATTTTTGCGGGGGTTTTTGTGAGGGCCCAAAAAACATCTGAATCGGGGGAAATTTAAAACTATTAATTATCTGTAACATTACCTAATGCTCCCCGGCCTTTTTAAAAAAAATCTTACCTCGTGAGAGACGGGGAAAGTGAGTAATTTCTGAAATTTCACGGGGTCGGGAACCGTGACGAACTGACTGAAGACTGACACCATTTGCTCACTGGGTTATTCCCCCTTTTTGGAGTCACTCCACTCCGGGGAAATGCGTTTTAAAATGTTAAATATTGGGGAAATTCCCTTTTGGGAAAGGGGAAGAGAATAGAAGTTAAATATTAGAAAAAATCAGTTAAAATTTTAGTGTTAACACTAGGGGAAATCACTACCTTTTTTAGAATTTTTTCAACCCCGAAAAATTTTCCCCCCGCGCTCCCTTTTTTTAAGGGCCTTTTTTTGATTATAATAAATGAAAAATTCCCACCGGTGGGGAAGGGGTCCTCATGACGGATGTTACTGTTCAGTTTTGAGGCAAAAAGCCCCCCTTTAGTGACTGCTTGGGTGAAAAGTCAATGTGAAAACTGTTTGATCATCCCCCACACGTCAGACGTGGTGGTCCCCCTCGGGGTTTTTGGTCACAGAATTAAAAGAAAGAGTTTCAAAAATTTTAAAAAAAGTAAAATAAAAGTAAAACTGAAATTAATAAGACTTACTTTTCCCGGTTGAGGTATGTTGTGGGGGAAGGGGATGGGTAAATGAGTATCGTAGGTGGTCTCTTCCCTGAATCTGCAAGCATAGTAAAAGGGTTTAAATTTAAAAATTTAAAATATTTTAAATTTTAAAAACAAGGGGGAATTCCCGGGGGTCATGTTCCGAAGACTAGAAGAAAAAAGGAAAACCATCTGTAACGAATTAAGAGTTTTAAAGAAAGCAGACAACAAAAAATGATTTTTAAAGTGGATGGGAGCTTAAATTTCTAAGAAATTTAGTGGTATGGGGGGAAGGTTTTTAAGGATTGATTGACTTATAAAGACGTTTCAAATTAAAACACCAAAAAATTTTGAGGATTTTTTTTATATTTCAAAGTTAGTACAAATAACTTTAGTCCCCAGATGTATCATGGTAGGGGATTTTTTTTTACCTTTAAAAAAACTACTTTAAAATATTAAACAGTAGCTTTTAGAATACGAAATTTAATGTAGGGGACTTTAAAGGGTTATGTAAATCACATAAATAATTTTTTTTTGGGGGGTTTAAATAAAAAAAGTGGAAGTCTGTTACTGACTTTCGGGGGGTCATGCATGATCGGGGGAATCAAAATTTTTTTAAAAAAACAGTAATTTTTGGAAAGAATTTTTTTTAAAAAAGCTTTAAGCTTTGAAGCTAAAAGCAGTATTAATGTACTCTAATATTTAAATTACAAAACCCAAGACGTGATAAATTAAAATTTTTTAAAAATTCTTTAAACAAGACTTTAAGGGAAATGTTTATTGAACATTTTTGGGGCCCCCAATACCTTACTTTAAAAGCCTAATTATGAAAGATTTACGGCTTAAACCTTGATTACTTTTTTTTGAAAAACCCCCAACTGACGGGTAAGTTTAAAGCATTAGTAAAGAGAAAAAAATGAATATGGATATTACAGAATTTTAAAAAATTTCATTCTTTTGGGGGAAAAAAAATATGTAGTTAATTCAAAATTTTTAACCCCTTAAGTTCCCCCGTTAAAACACTTCATTAACATTCAAAAAAAAAAAACCTGAAATATAAATTTAAATATTTTAAATTTTCGGGGTAAAAAAAAAACACCTAGTGTTTTTTGGGGAACCCAACCACCTTATTGTGTCTAGGTGGTGTTATTTTTGGGAGAAACCCCGGGATAAAAAAGCAGAAGGGGTTGCGGGTTCCCATTCCCCCCCCACACCTCTATTTTTTACCAAGACAAGAAGCTTCATGAAATTTTGCTCCCTTTTTCGCCTGAGTCTATAACCCCCAAAACGGGGGTTTACTAGATTTTTTTTTTAAAAACATTTTTTTCGATATAAAATTTCCCAAAAAGATCTCCCTTATTATAAAAGAACCCCAATTACTAAAAGCGCCTCTGTTAAGTTATTGCTAAAATTATCCTTTTGTTTCGTTATTACTTGTCATCATTTTATTATTTCATAACATACTACTGATAGTATTTTTTTATTAAAAAAATTAAAAATTTTTTTCCAGGTATTTACAGTATAGTTTTCTTAAAAGATTTTTTTTTCCAAAACCCCCCATTGTTGGGGATCCATCTCTGACCCTAGTTTAGGAAATAATTTTATTTTCCCCCGGGGCCATTTCAACAAACATTTCATTATGAAGTGGCTATATAGTTTAGAACAGACCCCAAAAACATATTTTAAATTATTTGCCCCAAAAAACCCCAAAAATATGGGAGATTAATAGAGCCCCGGGCAACAATTTATATTTCCCCTAGAATAATATTTGTTAGTTGTATAATATTTTTAAAAAAACCTGGGAAATGTAAGAACTAAAAAAGCACACATTTTCAAAGGGGTTGTAAATTTTTTGGGGGGGGTTCCAAATTTTTTTATTTTAACTTTTTTGGGGGGTTTTAACTTTTTTTGGGTTCCCAAATTTTTTTTTGTGTAAAGGTTTTTTGAAAAACCGGAAAAACTTGATGATTGAGGGAAAAAATGTAACATTTGGGGGTCTTTTTTCTTTTAAAGTTTTTTTTAGAGGAGACAGCAGAAGCAGTGGCAATGTTAAGATAAGTAATCAGTCCATCACCCCGATGAAGAGTTTTTTGATGGTTGTTCCTGAGCCTGGAACACGTGAAGCTCAAGCATGAGAATGAAGACTTATATACTGAAAAAAAATTATATTCCAAAAATTTTATACAGTCAAAGACTTCTATACTGCCAAAAAATTTTTATACAGTCAAAAAATTTATACTGCCAAAAAATTTATACTACCAAAGGAAAATTTTATACTGCCAAAGATTTATATAATACCAAAACTTCATAATGCCAAAAATTTATACTGCCAAAAAAATTCTATATTTTAAAAACAAAATACTACCAAAGACTTATATACTGCCAAAAAATTTTTATACTGCCAAAGATTTATATACGCCAAAGATTTATATACTGAAAAATATTATACTGCCAAAAGACTTTATACGCCAAAGACTTCCCCTATCCAAAAAACTTATACTCCAAAGACTTTTTTACCGCAAAAAAATTCTTCCAAAACTTTATACTACCAAAGACTTATATCCCCCAAAAAAATATATACTGCCAAAGATTTATATACCGCCAAAGACTTTATACGCCAAAGACTTATATACTGCCAAAGACTTATATACGCCAAAAAATTTTTATACTGAAAAAATATTATAATGAAAAATTCTATACTGCCAAAGACTTATATACTGCCAAAACCCCTTTGCCAAAAAAAATATACTGCCAAAGACTTCTATAATGCCAAAGACTTCTATACTGCCCCAAAACTTCTATATCCAAAGACTTTATACTACCAAAAAATTATATACTGCCCCAAAATTTTATACTGCCAAAAATTTTATACCGCCAAAGATTTTATACTGCCAAAAAATATTATACTGCCAAAGACCCCCTTTACTGCCCCAAAACTTTACTGCCAAAGACTTATATACTGTCAAAGACTTCTATACTGCAAAAGACTTCATACTCAAAAGACTTTATACTACCAAAACCTTTTTTACCCCAAAAAAATTTTTATACCGCCAAAAAATTTTTATATAAAAAACCTTTTTCTAAAGACATATACTCCAAAAAATTATATACTGCCAAAGATTTATATCTCCAAAAAACTATTTATGCCAAAGGGCTTTTTCCCAAAAAATTTATACTGCCAAAGGAAAATTTTATACTGCCAAATACATATCTCCAAAAAATTTTTTTTACAAAAAGACTTCTATATAAAGACTTCTATACTACCCCCAAAAATTATATACTGCCAAAAATTTTTTTACTGCCAAAAACTATAATGCCCCAAAACTTCTCTGCCAAAAAATTCCTATACCCCCAAAACTTCTATACTACCAAAGACTTATATACCCTTAAAATTTTTTTACTGCCAAAGACTTTTAAAAAAAAAAAACCTATACTACCAAAGACTTATATACTGCCAAATTTTTTGCCAAGACTTTATAATGAAAGGAAATTTATACTGCCAAAGACTTCTATACTACCAAAGACTTATATACTGCCAAAAAATTTTTATCTGCCAAAAATTTTTTTACCAAAGAAATTCCCCTACCCAAAATTTTTTTACTGCCAAAAAAATATATAAAGATTTTTTTACTGCCAAAAAAATATTATACTGCCAAAGACTTTATACTGCCAAAGACTTTATACCCCAAAACTTATATACTGCCAAAAAAATTTTCTGCCAAAGGGCCCCCCCCCCTGCCAAAAAAATATACTGCCAAAGGAGGGGAAAAAATCAAAATAATTCAATAGATATTGGTGAACAAATACTCCAAAGATTTCTATACCGCCAAAGGGGTTTATACTACCAAAAAATTATATGCCCCAAAATTTATATTTAAAAAAATTCTATAATCCAAAGACTTCAAAAGCCAAAGACTTTATACCAAAGACTTTTTACTGCCAAAAAATTTTTATACTGCCAAAAAATTTTTATACTCCAAAAAAAATTTATACTGCCAAAACTTTTTTTACTGCCAAAGACTTATATACTGCCAAAAAATTTTTTTACTGCCAAAGACTATTATACTGCCAAAAAATTTATCTCAAAAATTATATACTGCCCCAAAAACTTATACTGCCAAAGACTTTATCCAAAAAATTTATAATTTTCCCAAAAACTTATATATCCAAGGTGAGAGAAAAAATTAAGCTAATTCAATTTAAGGGGCCTTGGTTTTTTTTAAAAAATACTGCCCCAAAACTTCTATACCCCAAAAAAATTCTATACTACCAAAAATTATATACTGCCAAAAAATTTTTATATCCCCGATTTATATACTGCCAAAAAAATTTTTATACCCAAAAACTATTATACTGCCAAAGACTTCTATCTGCCAAAGGGCTTATATACTGCCAAAGACTTCTATACTACCAAAAATTATATACTGCCAAAAATTTTATACTGCCAAAGACCCTATAATGCCCCAAAACTTCTTTCTGCCAAAGACTTCCCCTACTGCCAAAACTTCTATACCCCCAAAAACTTATACTGCCAAAAATTTTATACTGAAAGATTTATATACTGCCAAAAATTTTATACTGCCAAAGATTTATATACTGCCAAAGGGGGTTTTTTTTTGCCAAAGACTTCATGCAAAGACTTTATACCAAAACATATACCCGCCAAAGACTTTAATAAAAAAATTTTTTTACTTAAAAAACTTCTATCTACCAAAGGGGTTTATACCGCTAAAAATTTATATACTGCCAAAGATTTATATACTGCCAAAAATTTATGCCAAAGACTTTTTTACTGCCAAAGACTTATATATCCCCAAAACTTTATAATGAAAAATTTATACTGCCAAAGACTTCTATACCCCAAAGACTTCTATCTGCCAAAGACTTATATACTGAAAAAATTTTTATACAAAAGACTTTTTTACTAAAAGACTTCATCTACCAAAGACTTATATACTCCAAAGGATTTATATACCGCCAAAAAATTTTTAAACCGGGTTCTATAATGCCAAAGACTTCTATACCGCCAAAGACTTTTCAAAAAATTTTAAAATGCCCCAAAATTTATATACTGCCAAAGGCTTTTTTAATTTCCCAAGGGGTTCATTGCCAAAGACTTTATACTACCAAAGACTTATATACTGCCAAAGATTTTATACTTCCAAAAAAAATTTATATTTGCCAAAGACTTATATACCCAAAAAATTGAATACTGCCAAAGACTTATATACTGAAAGACTTATATATCCCAAAGATGAGGAGAAGAAAATCTAAGCTAATTCAATAGATATTGAGGGGAAATTTTTTTGAACAAATACTGCCAAAGACTTCTTCCGCAAAGGGGTTTCTCCAAAGACTTATATACGCCAAAAATTTTTTTACTAAAGACTTCTATAAGCCCCAAAACTTCATACTGCCAAAAAATTTATACTGCCAAAGACTTCTATACTACCAAAGACTTTATTTTCCAAAGACATATACCGCCAAAGATTTATATACTTCCCCAAAACTTTTAATGAAAATTTTCCCCCCCCCTTTTTTATGCAAAGACTTTATCTACCAAAGACTTAATATCCGATTTAGAAAAAAATTCTATAATTTTCCCAAAGACTTCTATATACAAAAAAATTATATACTGCTTGGGGTTTTTATACTGCCCCAAAAAGGCCTTTTTAAAGCCAAAGACTTCATACTGAAAGACTTCTATACTAAAAAATTAAAAAACTGCCAAAAATTTTATATGCCCAAATTTATATACTGCCAAAACCTTTTTCTGCCAAAAAATTATATACTGCCAAAGACATATACTGCCAAAATTTTTACTGCCAAGACCTTTTTTCCCAAAAAACCAAAACCCCAAAGGGTTATATCTCCCCAAAACTTATATACTGCCAAAGACTTGTATACTGCCCCAAAACATATACTGCCAAAGACCATATACTGCCAAAGACTTGAATACTGCCAAAGACATATACTGCCAAAAAATTATATCTGAGGGGGGAGAAGAAAAATCTAATAATTCAATAAAATTTGAGTGTTTTAAAAAATACGCCAAGACAACCAAAAAAATTTATACCAAAAACTTTATACTGCCAAAGATTTTATACTGAAAAAATTTTTATCCAAAAATTTATATACGAAAAATTTATATACCCAAGACTATTATATCCAAAGACCTACCCAAAAACTTATATACCCAAAAAAGATTTTAAAAAAAATTTATATACCCCAAAAAATTTTACTGCCAAAAAACTTATATTACCAAAAACTTATATCCATAAGTTTATATGCAAGATTGCCTACTGTAGAGAGCTTTCTATCCCTTTGCCAAAGACTTATATGTGTAGAAAAGACGCCTGTGCTGTCAGTTTGTATGCTGACAAAGACTGTGCCTTTCACCAGAACTGCTGTGCCGCCCAAGACTGTGTATAAGACTTATATACATAGGAACATATCTTAAGACATATATATAAGACTTATATGCCTTAAGGCTTGAATACTGCCAAAGACTTATATCTGCAAGAGACTTGTAATAACACTTGGTGAAGAAAATCTGGCTAATTCAATAGATAGCCTTGAGAGGTGTTTGAACAAATACTGCCAAAGACTTCTATGCCGCCAAGACTTCTATACTACCAAAGACTTGCATGTGCTTAAAGATTTATATACTGCCAAAAGATTTATATACTGCCAAAAAAAAGTTGTATGCTGCCCAGATTTATGTATACAAGACTTCTATGCTGCCAGGAGCTTCTATGCTGGGCACATATATGAGTTATATATATAGAACTATTATCTTACAAAGAACTTCTATCTACCAAAGACTTACATACTGCCAAGGAGCTTACATACTGCCAAGGTGAGGGCAGAAATCTAAGCTAATTCCAATAGATAGCCTTGAGAAAAGGAGGAAGTGTGTGAAGTTACTTGGAAATCTCAGCAGAGTCTACCCAGATGGTAATGACAACTCCTGAACAGTGGGAGTGTCGAGACCTATGTCTCCTATGGAGGGGATACCCCTCACATCGGCAGGACCAACTGTCCCCAGGCCTAGCCACATTCGCCACCAGCACGGGGCATGGGAGGTAGATAGATGCTAGGCCTCTCTGGTCCACCAGCTTCCTAACACAGGAAGGCAGGCATCTGAAACTCACAGATAAGTATGAAAGCTCCAACCCAGCTACCTGCCCTAAAGGGCTGGGCATGGTGATCGAGAATTGTTTGAACAAATATTTGTCAGTTTTGATTTTTTTTTTATTTTAAAACATAAAATAATACATTATCAATGACTCTTCTTTTATACAAGTATGATTACAGTTTTATATATATATTTTTAATAAAATATTATAATGGTATATATTTTATTAAAAAGACAGAATTTATACCACAAATACATAAGACATAAAACTCCATACAAATGTAAAAACTTGAAAGTATAATCATAGACCTTCATGTACAAAAACACGTACCTTGTACAAATCCTACATAACATTACGCATTGTCAAAACAACATATTTACTTACCCACACAATGCACATTTTACTCAAACAAAGTTTCAGAAAACAATAACCTTATAATTTTACATACATGACAAACTCCTGCTCATTTCATCACAATGAGCGGATGGCTGTATCAGCAAGTGAACACGGTCTGTGAGCTTGTTGAGGGCTATATATCAGCAGCGATGTAGGTTCTCATGCCCTTGATCTGAGATGTTGCTGGTTCCTGCGAGATATATACAGGATTTCTTAAATGGAGCTGCGCGGATCTTGTTAAATTTATGACCACCAGGGCATACCAAGAATGTTGTTGACAAGTATCAAGAAGAAGTGTCTTGTGGTCAATGCAGGCTTGGAGGTTCGACTTTGTGATGTTTCGACACACTATTTGTGGATACGCTTACGAAACATTCCTTTTGAGGCGACTGAAATGGACATCAAGAAGGTTTTTAGCCAGTTTAAAACCATACATACAGCCAATATGGGCTGGTGGGCCCAGAGGGAATTGTATATGCCGGCATGCCGAAGGGTTTCTTATTCCCTCAAGATGGCCCTCAGATGGCAAATACCGTCGTATGTTATCATGGAAGATTTTGAAGCGCAGATATATATATAATGTACCCTGGGCAACAGAGGACTGCCGCATCTGTGGGGCCGCGGGGCATGTAGCGGCTGTGTGTGACCAGTGCCAGGGTCACCGTCCTTCTAATCAACGTGAGGAGACTCGTCGAGAAGAGGAGACTGGATCAATGGTGGCAGTGGACATACAGAATGCCTGCTCGCCTTGGGAGGGTGTGTCATGCGACCGTGGTGTCGGAGAAATGGAGTGAGGCTGTTGAGGAGGCTGGCTTGGAGGAGTCTCAGATTTGCCAAGGCATGGAGGGATGTGGACAGGATACATCCCAAGGTGTATTAATTGGAGTCTGCAGAGGAGTGGAGTTGGTTGATTTTGCAGGTCCCAGTCTGGGGGATTTGCAGCGGCTGTTGGATAGCCTATGTCAGAGGGTCTGTGCAACCAGAGGTTGGTATGGGGCCTGAGATAGAGGTTTGGTAGGTGACAGTGTTGAAGGTCCACTGTGCTTATCACCCATCGAAGGTTGTGGCGGGAAGTTGGGGTGCATCCCCATCTGGGGATGGGACATGGGACGGGGTGTGTTCCGTAAGAGGTCTAGTGACCCAGGGGAGATGATGTCATACCCTGGCCAGGGGAGTTGCAAAAGGCATGGTGATAGAAAGGTGCCAAGGAAGGAGGGGGGACAGGTGGAAAGGGGGTGGGTGAATGGGGGGAATAATGGTACTGCTACGACAGGAATATCGGTCCCATGGGCAGAGGAAGCCTGCAGAATTCAGGTGTTTAAATATGAATGGAATGGCCTCCGGGTGGAGTCAAGGGGAAAGATGGTAGAGGTGACTTTGAGATGTTAGGTTGATGATGTATACCCAGGAACATAATTTCCGGTGTGGTAGGGCCCTGTTTTGAATTGTTATAAGTTATATACTGGGAGTTCTAAACTTTAAAAAGTTGGGTGACGTAGGGGTACATGAGCCCAAAGCCTTCACTTTGAAGGCATGGAAAAAAAGGGTGGAAAAGGGGAATAAAAGGGGGCCGGGGGGGGTGACATTCAGGTGTGCTTCATGGGTGTATATGCCAAGTAATAACCGTCAGGTGAAGGATTTTGTTAGAGGGATCTGGTTTAGGGCTTTTGCTGGGTCTTCCTTGATTACCATAATTGCGGGTGACTGGAAGGTGATTGGGGGAGGGACGTTGAGCCTCGGGGAGCAGGGTTATTTTGAGGGTTTTGTGGGATTCCTAAAGGGGTGGAGGGGTGGAGGATGTGGTCCAGGGGTGGTGGAGGGGGAAGTGGAGCATAATTTGTCAGAAAGGTTATGCGGCGAGGCTGGATTATATACGTGTCATAAAATCTCAGGTCAGCAGTGGAACTTGCATGGAAGTGGATTCTCTGATCATAGGGTTTTTTGATAACTTTGGGATGGGATTTGGGCAGTCTGCATATTTCCTGGTTATTAAAATTAAATAGGGGTTTTGTTGCGGGGGACTTGATCTTGGGAAAGTTTTGCGGATTGGTGGAAAGGTTATGGGGGGAATGTTGTGCAGTGGTGGACGAATAAGCGAAGGTGGCTATTAAGGATTTTTACAGTAGGCTGGGTAGGGAGGAGGGGGAGGTTAAAGTAGGAAAGCGGTTATTTGGAATATCAGTTACAGAAATGTTATAAAGGGGAGGAGGCACCCCATGGTAAATTGCGGGGACCAAAACAGGGTCAACTCGGATTTACAAAATGAGGTTTTAATGCGACTAAGTATGGGGGATGGAGGATGTCCTTTTTTGGGACAACCCTCAGCAAATAGTTTTTCTGAAGAATTTCCAGGAGGGAGAAGGGGATGACAGATCATGAGCTTGACTGGGATAGAGGTTTAGAGGGTATAGGTTTTTTCAGATAAATAAGAACAATGAAGCTATGAGTTATGCAGAATAATGGTTTAAAGAAAATTGAGGGAGGAATGTAGTTGAGGAGCTGAACAATTGTGTTGGAGGGCATAGGGGCAGAGTTAAAGGGGGAAGGAAGATATGTTTGGGGGAGCATTACTGAAAGTTTGGACGTTCAGACAACATTTGGGAAAAGGCACCAGGGATTAGGAATCTCAGGGATTTTTACGTGACTCAAAATTAGGAAGTGTTCAGAGGTTTTGGGGGCTCCCTTTTAATGAAGTGATGCAACGTGGTTGTATGGGGAGGATCAGCGTACTGGGGTTGTGGTCTTAGTTCCAAGGAAAGGATAGTCATACTTTGAAGGATTATAGGGCAATCACATTACTCTGTTCCGATTATAAAATTTTTGCGTGCATCTTAGGAAATCATATGAAGAACGTTTTGGATGACTTCTTAGATAAGGGAAATACGGGGTTCCGGCGTAGTTTTAGTGGCATCGGAATCAAAGGTTTTGTGGAAGGTAGAGGGGAGGTGTCATGGGGGTGGATTGAAACTGCATACAACAGTGTAGACAGGGGAATGTTACAGGAGATCTTGATAAGACAGGGATTTGGTGAGGAAATCGTGGAGTGGGTGGGATGCTATATTCTCGGGTTTCAGTTAGGGTGCAGGTGAATAGGAAGGTGGGGTCTGAGGTAGGCATGGAAGGTGCTGCATCAGGATGTCCTTCCCGCTTCTTTTGCATGTTTGCAAAATCCATTCTTGGATGGTGCGGAGTATTATATTATAATTTTAAAAAAATATAAATTTCAATAGGTGAAACTTGCCCTATTAATCCTCATACTGTCCCTCCCAAAATTCCCATCGTCCCTACAACCTCCAAACTCTCTCTCCTCCCCGTACCATTGTGTCATCCATAGCCAATAATACCCCATCCTAAAACTCCCCCTCTCACTTCTACCTTTACTAACCTATACAGTGAGTCCTACGAACCCAAAGCAAAAGCATTGCGACAGGGGACAACCTTGTCACAACCCTTCCCCATACACTTCTCCAACCCCAACCGTTTCATGCTCACTCTCTTCCCTATATAATGTCTCAGTCCAGCCACCCCAAAAATTTTTCCCAAACCCTGCCTCCCCCATTCCTCCACGGCATTTCCTTCTACACTATCTTTTGCTGCCTCCCAATCCAACGCAAGGACCCCCCTCTCCATCCTCAATAAATTTCCTAATCATTTCATGCTCCCTCATACACCTACCAGGAATACCACTGCCCTACCTTACCACTCCACCAACCACCCTCTTAATCCTTTCCCAACACTTTCGCAAAAATCTTATAATCAGCGCACATTAAGGGTAAACCTCTAAATTCTTGATTCTGTCTTTCTCCCCCCCCTTCCCCACCAATCCACCACCCCAGTATGCTGAGTTATATGCTCCCCTTCTCTTTCATCTATTAGAACACTAACCAAACCTCCTTTAAGAAACCCCAATGAAATACATAAAGTCATTAGGATCCCATCCATCCCAGCGCCTTTCGTTTACTCAAACCACCCCACAATTCCCAAACCTCTTCCTCACTTATCACGCCATTTTCTCCTATCCTCATCCCCCAATCTCTGCACAATTTCCTCTTCCACAATATCACCCTCCTGTCCCCCATGTTCCCCACCCTCAAGTATCTCTCAAACCACAACGTTAAATATAAACTTATAGCCTCAGTCGACCGTATTACCTGCCCCAAACGCATACCCCTCCACGTCATCCTCCACCACCATCCTCGATACCATCATTCCCTTCCTCCATTTCTACAATTTCTCAGCACATGCTGATTGCCTATCACCCCAAAGAGCCCCCTCAAGCGCACAACATAATCGAATTGCATCAAAACGCTCATTTTGCATTACACGCAACCTATTCTTAAGGTCCTCCATCTCGACCATGTGTTGTCCCAACCTACCTCACAACAAAGCCCCAACTGTCCTCCAAATCTTCTCAGACCATACTTCCACTGCGCTTCCTCCCGTTCCCTTACCCTGTAAAATTTTCTGATAGTCGTCTTAGCCACCCCTTCCACCTTCCTACAACATCTTCCACCACTTTCCTTGCCCCCACATACACCCCCACCACTCCTCAAAGCATGCCCTACCCTCCTCCTCATCCAATAGCGCACGTTTAATTTCCAATTACCCATATACCACTGTGCCATCCCTCCACGCCAGTTCCACCACAACCCTCTGTGGTCAAAAAACCCCACATCCACACACTCACCTCCCCATCCACGCCCTAGACATGTAAATACTATCAAGGCGAGCAGCATAGCCCTTTCTAAAAGGTGTGGTCCACCTTCCAACCACCCCCACCACATCTACAACACCAGCACTCCCCAAAACATCCCTCAACATGCCCAATTCACATCCGCCCTCTCGGCTCCACATCCTCCTTTCCTAATAATCTGTTCCAATAACCCCTATCACCACTACGCTGCCATACCTCCCAAGAAAAAACCAACTGATCCCTAACAAAATCCTCCTTAATCCTCCTACTGCTCCCAGCCAGCAAATAAACCCTCACAAAAGTCACCTTCACACCTCCCCAGCCCCATCGACCTTCACCACCCTCCCTCCCTCCCACGCCAAAAGCTGAAAGGCTAGTTTCGTTCAATCTACCGCTACCCCACCCTTGAACTTACCTGAACAACCGGCATACACTCTATACCCAGGCAGCAAAGATCTCTTCCACATATAGTTATGTTCCTGCAAAACGCCACATCAATCGCCAGACATCTTAAACTCCCGCTACCACGATCTCCTCACTTCATCCTTCAGCCCATTAACGTTTAACGTGAGGCACTTGAAAATGCTAGAGGTGGCTTTCCTTAGACCTTCCAGCCCTGATCGATACCTGTTTTCCAGCCCCAAGACCTTTAACCGGGTGCTTCATACCCTTCGCCCCACTCACACCATCTACAATATGTGATGCCTCAACCATACCTTTTACCGGTCCTTTGACCAGGAGTCAGGAGTCATCCTCCTCACTCCCCATCGACCTCTTGCGAGAATCACTACTAGCCTCCATTTCCAACCCTTCATCCTCCTGATGCACTGACACTTGCACCTCTTGCACATTCAAGTGCAAAGCCTCCAGGCTGTCTTCCCCCAGCCTACCCACTTCAAACAATAACCCACCACAGGGCTCAGAACCCTCAATCACCTCCCCTGGGTACTGTCAACAGTCACTGCAATACCTCAGGCAAAACTGCCTCCAAACCCATATCCAATGTCATTTCCTCTTGCACAAGACGTTCCTCACACACTTCCACTCCCTGCGACTGTCCGGCAGGGATGCACACATGTCACTGTTCCCTGTACTATGTCACTCCACTTTCCCACCGATGCCACAACATCACTGTCCCTCCTCACTTCCTCAGGCACACCCTGGTCCATCCCAGGGCGTCTCCCGAATGGTCGTCGTCCTGTCGCCTCTCACAATCAGCCACAATATGCTCATAAGAGTCACATAGTCTACAAGTACACCTTTTGCCCGGCATACGTCACATAAACCTGCGACCTAAACTCCTCCAACACCACATAGGATTGAATAGGCTTCCATAAAGTCATCTTCAAGTTGAAGGACCCTTCCAGGACTCCTGCATAAAATCCTTCCATCCACCTTCCCATTGCTGCATAATGTATCACACCATACTCTGAAAATGCAGCTCTCATATCCTGCTCCACTGCTTCAAATGGGAGATTCCTAATTTTTACCTAAGTGTAATGTCGGAGACATCCTTGAGCTTCACCTCCACTGCAGCAGTAACGGGGAGGCATACTTCTTCATACTTTTCCACAAGTTTGTCGTACACAGCCGCCATGGTAAGCTTGATGAAAATCCTCGCACTCCCATTCAATGCAATGCCATAAATGTCTCCATTCTCAATTCCATATGCATCCCTGATGATCGCTGGCAGCAAAACTCCAGCGTATCAACACAGTGTTGATACACTGGCAATACAACTCCGCCATTTGCTGCTGAAGAAAACTGTTTCACTCACTAGGTCCACCAGAGGGCCACTGATCGGTAGATGCTCTGAGTACAAACTCAGGAGCAACTGGCAGGACAACCTCCCGGCCTGAGAGCGAAGAGGTGAATCTCCAAAATAACATGATAAGTACATAAAAAAAATAACATTACATGGCCTGAAAACATCAGCCAACTCATAAGCCAACATTAATACAATCTGAACCTCACACATGCACAGGACTCATCAAAGTATACAAAATCATAAAGATCACAGAAAATGTGGTGAGCCAAACCTCACACACACCAAAAAAAAAAAAAATACTATTACATATTGAACATATTGTTAAACAGATAACAAAACGAAACATATATTTAACACCAGCACATGAGTTTTGGAAAACGTCACTAAAAATGTAGCTCTGCTAAAAAAAACTATTAACAAGAAATAATGAGCCTCTAAGGCACAGACATGTACATTTCATGACGCTACATATGAGGCTCAGCAAGGCTCTAATGACCACAGAATGTAAAAGTATACAATGCAATATCTTCCCCGCACCCCCCCTTTCCATTAACACATGCATACTATTCCATGGACACAGGTTCATCAAAGCCTACCGTTATAAATTTACACAAAACCCCTAAGTGCAGTAAACCCTCAGATGTCAAAGAAACACTGCCATAGCCAGATGAACTGGCCTTTCATGCATGATCCACATAAGACATATAGCATCCTGGTCTGTAACGGACCTTACTAAATTTCATGCACTGCAATACAAAATATAAATCTACACAGTATCTTCCTCACAAAATATCACCACAACAAAACAAAACCACAACTTTTATAGCTAGAAAACATAGCCTCAAAACAAGTTAAACCTGATACATTTGTCAATACAAAACATTGAAATATATATAAAAAACATTACCAAGAAGCCAAAACTCCAACTTATCCGGTCATAATATAATAAAGCATACAGTCTAGGTAAACCCCAGTCGCCTCTCCCCTTCAATACACCCCCGGACATCCCCGATAGTCTTGGGTCACAAACACACCCATGCATACCTCCCGTGTCGAGCCATCTCCCCGTCGACAGTCCCTTTTCAACGTGCATACTGATAAGAAACCCCAAAGACCCCCAAAACCTATTCCCTCCCCACACAAACACCACCTAACACCTACACCACCACCTCACACAACCGTTCATCCAGCCCCGTTCCTATGCATCCACTGACCAGTCCTCTTACAACTGCCAACTCATCCACCCCTAAAAGCCCCCAAAGTCATATCCCTGTACCCCACCGAGAAAGCCTTCTCATAAATGTTTCCCATATATCTCCTGGTTCCTACATCTCATTCTATAGAATCTAGCCACTAGTGCCCTAATCCTACCCATACCTCTCACCTCTCTCATACCCAGGACTGTGTATATAATCCAAAACAACATACACTAACGCCCTTTGAACATCATCGGTACAAACCCCATAGTCCAAGCTAAACCTCGTAAGACTGAAACCCTCTTCCACACTCCTAAACACCCTTCCAAGCCAAACCCACACATCATCCAATTCCCTACAAAAATACACAGAATGATACGCCGTGTCCAACTCCCCGCATAGAGGACTCGACCTATCCACTACTATTCCCATACGCAACAGCTGTGCTCATGATGCTATAACACCATGTAGGAAATGGTAACCTGTCTCCCTTACCCTCAACGAAATTTTTACCCTTCTTAACCAAAACCACACCTTCGTCCAGTTGTATAGGGAAACTCTGCCTTCCCCGTACAACCTCTAAAGTATCCCCACCCTGTCAAGTTTACTTATCTTAATCCTCCCAGGATCCTCACAACCAACAAAATCGTAAGAGTGCCTCACAAGTCAGCACATCCTCGCACCCCACCCCTCCTCACAACCTGCATTACTCGATCTACCGTGCTCCCAATATCCCCTCCATGAATTCCTGCTTCACATACACCCAACAATCTACGATGCAAGGTATCAATCCCAACCCCCTAACCTCACCCTCGCCATAACTACATCCTGATGCAACCAATGCCTACCATATGCCCAAATAAACCTTAAGCTTTCCTTTGCAAATGAAGAATGTCCTCATCACAAAAGGGATATATAGCACCCGCAAACCACAACCTACTGTAAATGAGCATATTAATAACTATAACTCTCTGCAAAGAGTCACTCCCTGGTTTACAACCCCCATCCTTGTTATGGCAGCATCCACCACTTCTGCTGAATTAATCCTTCGCGCCTCCTGAACATCCCTAGCAAAAGTTATCCCACAAATCTTAAGCCTGTCTACTAAAATCCACCCACACCCCTCCCCAACACCCTCCCACCCACGTTCCTACCTCCATCAGCTTGGACTTCATTCTATTGACCCCCATCCCCATAGCTTTCCCAAAAACTACAATCCTATCCACATTGACTAAACCCTCCTCGCCACTCACCAGAATCGTGGTGTCATCTCATAACTCACAATTCCAGGGGCCAACCTTGGATCCTCTACCTGTTCCCACACCCCCTCCCTTACCAACCTATAAAAGAGGTTCTGAAGACAAGCGAAGAGAAGCTGAGATACAAGACAACCCTGCCTCAGTCCCCTACCCATGCTCACAACCTCCGATAACATCCCATTAATCTGGACCCGAAACTGTGCCCCTTCATAAAGCGTTTTCACCCAACCTACCACCTCCTTCCCAAACCCCTGCCTTCCCACATCCTTAGTCGTTGTCCTCAAACACTAAGCTATCGAAGAATATATTACGGAGACTCATGGACACCGCTCCACTTCTGGTTCCTCCTCCTCTTCTCAGTCTACACCCCTCTTTCCTTCACAGCGTCCCAATCCTTCACTGCTTAGTCTTCCACTGCCTCCACATGTAGACTTTTCTAACCCTCTTAGTCCATAGATACCTCTACCTTCGGCTTTTATCTTTCTCTTCGTAAATCATGGCTTATTTACAGTGGAACATCCGTGGC
The DNA here is from genome assembly GCA_009830355.1 of Cherax destructor. NCBI lineage: Eukaryota > Metazoa > Arthropoda > Malacostraca > Decapoda > Parastacidae > Cherax > Cherax destructor. The sequence goes on from WNWK01029847.1 coordinate 20,020, forward strand.
CTCAAAGGTAACTGGGGTGAGCTTCAGGTGTTGCTCTCCCAGTTTCCCTTGTTGGTGTCTAAAAACTCAAATTACACTCCACTGTTATCCATCCCTTCTTGGGCTATGATTAATATTCATCGGATCCTTTTTTTCCGATAATACCCTTAACGAAAGTGCTCTTATATGCACTGGTATTCCATACTGTCAGCTCTGTTTGTACTTCTCTGCATTACACTGCAGCCCGTATCCACTTGCATAACTGGTATACACTGTTCTTTGTATATATCCCCTTCTCGGGCATTGTCTATCCCAGATGTTGCCTTTGTGGTTTCTTCCTTACTGCCACCCCTTCTGTTACTTGGCGATTTTAATGCCAACCATTTTCTCTGGGAAGGGGGGGGGGCTCACTGTGACTCCTGCAGCATTCAGTTGGAGGCATTCCTTGCTTCTCTCCCCCTCCATGTTTTAAATACGGGTACTCCCACCAATTTTGATCCTCGAACTCATTCTTTCTCTTGCATCAATCTCTCCATCTGCTCTTCAACTGTTCTAGACTTCACCTGGTCTGTCCTCCCGGACTTGCATGACAGCGATCATTTTCCAATCATCCTTGCTTCCTTCGTATTCTCTACCTCCTCGTAGCCCACACTGGCAATTTGACCAGGCGAATTGGGACCTTTACGCACATCTTACTGCTTTTCATGAGGCTCCTTCCTCGTCCTCCATTGAGGTTTTGCATCTCTTCTCATCCTCAGTCTTAACTGCAGCTTCACATTCTATCCCCCAAACATCGGGCAAGCACCCTCAGAAGTGCGTGCCTTGGTGGTCTCCTGCTTGTGCTCGGGCAGTACGTTTGAAATGCGCTGCGTGGGGCAGGTATTCGTATAACAGAACCACAGAGAGACTCCTTGATTTTAAGCAGAAGAGAGCAATTGCTCGCTGCGTCATACGTGATGCTAAACGCACTTGCTGGCGAGATTACGTTTCTACTGTCACTTCGGCTTCCTCAATGAGTGCACTCTGGAAGAAAGTGCGGAAATTGAGTGGTAAATTCTCCCCCGACCAGGCTCCTGTGCTTCAGGTTGCCGGTGTCGATATAGCACACCCTCTTGCCGTTGCCACTGAAATTGGTAATCATCTGGTCCGCATTTCTCAGGGGCTCCATCTATGCCCCTCGTTCCTTTCTAAGTCTGCCAGCGAGTTAAAGCCCTTAGATTTTTCTTCTCTCCGAGAAGAATCTTATAATGTGTCTTTTACCCTTCAAGAACTGGAGGCGACACTCTCTGCTTGCCGATCATCGGCAGCTGGGCCAGACGGCATACATATTCGTATCCTACAGCATTTACATCAGTCTGCTCTTACTGTCCTCTTACGACTCTTTAATCTGATATGGTCGCAAGGACTTATTCTCCAACTATGGAAGTCTGCTATTGTTCTCCCTTTTCGCAAACCGAGTACTACGGGACATGATACCTCCCACTACCGTCCCATCACTCTTACCAGTGCAGTTTGCAAGGTGATGGAACGTCTAGTTAATAGACGTTTGATGTGGTATTTAGAAACTCATAGTAGTCTCTCCACTAGTCAATATGGCTTCCGTAAGGGCCGTTCTGCCATTGACCCCCTTACTGCGCTTGGATACTTATATTCGTAATGCCTTTGCCAATAACCACTCGGTTATTGCCATCTTTTTCGATCTTGAGAAGGCTTATGACACAACTTGGAAGTATATCATCTTGACCCAGGCCCACTCCTTAGGCCTGAGAGGCAATCTACCATTTTTACTTAAGGCTTTCCCTACTGACAGACATTTCCGTGTCCGGGTTAGTAATTAACTTTCCCCGGAATTTGTCCAAGCTGAAGGTGTCCCCCAGGGTTGTGTTCTGAGCACAACACACTTTCTCCTTTCTATAAATAATCTGGCATCTGTTCTCCCATCCAATATTTGGTCATCGCTCTATGTGGATGACTTTGCTATAGCTTGTGCAGGTGCTGACTGTCACCTCATTGCAGTTTCCCTCCAGCATGCCATCAACCGGGTTTCTGATTGGGCCACCACTCTCGGGTTTAAATTTTCTAGTGGCAAAACTCATCAAATTACGTTTACTAGACGTTCAGTGGTCTTTGATCATCCATTGTACCTATACGGCTCAAGTATTCCAGAACGTGATACAGTCAGGTTTCTCGGCCTCCTGTTTGACCGTCGATTTTCCTGGAAACCTCATATTACCTCTCTTAAGGCAACTTGTCACAGCCGGCTGAACCTCATTAAAACCCTTGCACATCTTTCATGGGGGGCTGATCGTAGAACTCTCCTTCGTCTACATTCAGCCCTAATTTTATCAAAACTCGATTATGGTGACCAGATATATTCGGCGGCTTCCCCTGCCACTCTTTCCATCCTTAATCCCATCCATCACCAGGGATTACGCTTATGCCTTGGTGCATTTCGTTCTTCCCCTGTTGAGATTATTATAATCAAATAGAAGCGCTAAACCACAGGGGTTCCCCTGTTGAGAGCCTCTATGTAGAAGCGAACATTCCATCCTTGTCCGATCGTCATGATGCACATTGCGTTCGCTCTCATGACCTCCGCAATCCTTCCATGTATAGGATTGTTACAGATGTTAGTAGACGCTCTATTTGTTCGTCGCCCCTGCTTACTTTGTCCCTTTTCTCTTCGTCTACATTCACTTCTGTCTTCCCTTCAGTTACCACCTCTATATGTTCATGTGACATCTCCCTTTCCCCTACCCCCTTGGGAAGTTCCTCCTGTTCGTGTCTGTTCTATTCCTCTACCTTGTGCGAAAGCCCGCCTACCTACAGCGGCTTCTCGCTCTTTTTTTCTAGACCACTTCCGTTCTCATTCCCATGCCATCGCAGTGTACACCGATGGTTCAAAGTCGTCTGACGGCGTCGGATTCGCAGCAGTGTTTTCGGACAACATTGTGCGAGGGCATCTATTACCCTCGGCTAGCATATTTACGGCTGAATTGTATGCCATTCTTGTGGCACTTATCCGTATTACATCTATGCCTGTATCACCATTTGCGGTCGTTTCAGACTCCCTTAGTGCTTTACAGGCTATCCGTAAAATTTATACACCTCCCCCTTGTTCTTTGTATCCAACTTTGGTTATGCCGTATCTCTAGCAAGCACAAAGATAGTTTTTTGTTGAGTCCCTAGTCATGTTGACGTACAGGGCAATGAACAGGCAGACACTGCTGTGCGGTCAGCAGTACATGACCTTCCAGTTTCATATAGAGGTGTTCCTTTCACGGACTATTTTGCGGTCATTGCTACCCACCTTCGCATCCGTTGGCAACAACGCTGGTCGGACCTGCTAAATAAACTTCATTCTATTAAACCGATTATAGGTTTCTGGCCTCCTCCTTGTCACCAATGTCGGGGTTGGGAGACTACACTCTCCGTCTTCGCATCGGCCACATTAGTCTTACTCACGGGTATCTCATGGAGAGGCTCCCTCTCTGTGAGCATTGTCAGGTTCCAGTGTCTGTTTGACATTCTGTTGGACTGCCCACTATCAACGAGCACGCAGAATTTACCTCCAGCTGCGTCTTTGCTCTGCAGCCCTTTATTTTCCTTCCTTTCTTGCTGATGGACCCTCCTTTAATCCTGACTCTGTCGTTGACTTTTTGACAGAAACTGACTTACTACACAATCTCTGAAGATTATACCTCTAGCACCTCATTCAGTCCCTTCTACCTCGATCTCTTGCTACCCTTTATCCTGCACTATCCACCATCCTGCTGCACTTCATACCCTACTAATCATCCATCTCCCTCTTACAACCCATTCTCCCTGCATCCTGCAATAACCTGCAGCACTGTATAACCCTGTGGTTTAATAATCCCGGGGAGGGTTGGATTAGAGTATGTGTTGATTAGGAGGTATGCAAGAGTATGAGGGGGAGGAGAGGCCGGGATGGTAGGAAGGTGTCAGGGCAAGCAATGAGGTGTGTCTGGCAGGGTCCTGGTAAGGTCTGACACAA